>JAODAL010013811.1:0-89785 GCA_025379985.1 Phyllomedusa bahiana | reverse complement strand
GGCGCCCCCATGGATCTTCAACATTACCTCCTGGGAAGACCTACGTATGCCTGCCTGGGGCCCTGAGCCTGAAGTGGGGACATTCTTCCGAAACTGGTCATCCGGGAGCCCAGAAGTCCTTGCAATTAATCTCTCGTTCTATTGGTGGCCCCCCTTGTCAAGATTTGGGGGACTTTGTCCCGGCTTGAAACCCCCTGTGCCCATAATAAAAGCCCCTGTCTCAGACCCGGGGGTCTGTGCGCCCCCCGTGCCTGAAAGACCTTGGTCCCATAAGCCATGGCTTTGTTCAGATCCCCCCGGCCCTCCTGTGGTAACACGGCTTTGGGTGGTGACCGATAGATTCTCAAAAATGGTCTTTTTTGTTCCCTCCCCGGGTTACACCTGTTCTCAGCTGGCCCCGCACTTTTCCCCCACTTTTTTTCGTTTACAGGGTCCCCCTTGCATATCGTCTCGGGTAGGGGGGTCCATTTTTGTTTGAGATTCTTGTGGGCTCTATGGGGTCGTTGCAGGTTCAGTGAGACTTCTCGTCTGCCCCCACCCTCAAAAAGGGCGGTGAGAGGTTAACCCAAGTTTTAGGTCCCTCCCTACGACTTTTGTATCCGCCCATCAGTTAGTGGTTACCTTTCCCCTGGGGGGAAATTCTCTATAATTTCCTTGATCGGAGTCTGCTGGAGCCCCTCCTTTTTTTGTTGTGTTTGGCTAATCCCCCCCGAAAACTCCTTCTGGTACCTCGTGTCATGTTCCGCCCGGGATGCCCAAGTGCATCAAGGACTCTGGCAAGTCACCGAAAAGGCCCTTCTACGGGCTCCACTGCCCCAAAGTCCGGCCGACAGGTCCGAGAACCCCGCCCCTATTTAAGCCAGGTATGAGTTTGGTTGTCCCCAAAAATATTGTTTCAAGGGGCCCGTTATAAGTTAGGTCCAAAAAATTTTTGGGCCCTTTTGTTGGGCCATCTCCTACAAGCCCGTTGCTCCTACTTGCGTTCCCCAAAAGTCTTCCTGTTTCGTCCTAAAAATGGGTGCGAATTGCTTCTCCCGTGGATCTTCTCGCCTTCTTCTGGGGCCCGATCTGATAACATCTTGAGGTAAAGGGAGGTGCGGAGAAACAGTGAGGGGAAGGGTTCTTTCTGATTGTTTGGGAAAGGGGTTGGGGCCGGGGGCTTTTGTGGGAAACCCTGAGGCAAATCTGTCATCGACCTCCTCTCTAAATTCCCGAAAAAGAGTGGGAACCTAAAGGGGGGGTCTGTCAGGGGGGCGGTGGGGTGACGTCGCCCCCCCGGGCCCCCCCCTGCACGTAGGGGGGAGCGGGGGTCCCGCGGCCCCCGCGACATCCACCTGCTGCCCGGGCCCCGGGCCGGCTTTTACCTCCACGCCCCTGTCTGCTGTCCTGCCTGTCCCGGTCGCCGCGACGGCTGGTCTGGATTTAAAGGGCCAGCGCACAGTAATTAGTCAATTGCCGTCCGCTGGTCCTATATAAGGAATACGCCCCCAGCACTTTTTGCCATTTCGTTGGTGTCTTTAGTGTCCTTAGAGAGTGTTGGAGTCCTTTTGATCCCCCGTTTTACCTGTCCGTTCCGTACGTTTCCTTACCTTGTTGTTTGCCGCCTCCCCTGCCCTTCTGCCTGTCTCTGCCATAACCTCTGCCCCCTGCCCGCCTTCTGATGCCCGCTACTTTCCTGGATTCATTCTGTAAACCTTTTTCCCCCGGGGCGCCATCGAAAAGAAAGTCAGTCAGGGGCAGGACCGGTAGCTTCACGCCGCAGCAAGTCCATCCCGCTTTGCGGCGGGTTGGTGAATACCGGGGGCTACTTAAACTGCGCTCCCTGGCGTGGCTTAACTATCATCGCTTGCGGTGGTCCAGCGAATCCACCAAACCCGTTACGGTGGAGAAAGTTTCTACCTGTTCAGATGAATGAGTTGTAATTGGACGATCAGATGTTAGTAAGTCATCCCTCTATTTTTTGGCTACTACGGCTGACGCGCTATCGAGCATCCACTTAGGGGATTTTCCTTCTTTGAACCTATTTTTAGAGGCAATTAACTCTTTAATAAATGTCTCTACATCTGCACATGTCCGTTTTATTCTCAAGAACTCACCCCCTGGTACGGAACAAATAGTGAGCCTGGGGTGATTGATGATTGGAGCCTGGGGTGATTGCTTTCTGCATGGAGTACTGTATTTCCAGCTGAATCTTTTCCAAATAATGACGTGGTAACTCTGCCAACCTACAGCGGATGTATGGTAGATGCTAAACTATTTTGGGTAGAATGCAGAGATTTTTGAACTCTGAAAATGGCAAATTTTTCTAAATGTTCATGATTAGTATTGAGCGATTATTATCGACAAAGTTGAAATCGGCACGGTTTTTATGTTGATCGGATTATTCGATCACGCGATAATGTAGGTTAAAACTGCGCATAATCTATTAATATCGCGCCATTTTCGGCGCTTCCTGTCATTTTGGCGGCCATCAAATCAGCTTACAGAATGGAGCAGGGTGAGCTGTGTGTGCGACGTAATGACTGGGATGTGTATGGTTGCGATTGGCTGGAAAAATCACATGACCTCGTTTTACATAGAACAGCCCTTCCTGTTCATGATCAGTGTGTGTCAGTATCTCAAAGCAGTAGGACGTGCGCTCTGCCTCTGTGCAAACAGCTCAGCGAAATTATTCTATTTGTTCACAGAGACAGCTCTACTTTTAGCTGTGATCCTTAGAACTGAGTTAGATCAGAGATTTGCAGATTTTAGGTAGTTAGGCAGAGAATTTTAAAGGAGCATCTACCGCTGTAAAGTCACGGTGGGGAGCGGGGTGGGGCCCCGTGGGCGAACACAGACAAGCTCTTTAAAGAATACTGGATATTGTATTGCAGACATTGCATTGCAATAGCTTTATTATTAACAGTTTTCTGTTGAAATATTTCCTGGATATTGGGCAGCCTGAACTTATATTAGGATACAGATCTTTTTGAGTAACTGCAGCTCTATTTGTTAGGTGCAAAACTCCACTTTTATTATCAGTATATATTTCAGATAGGTGTTCTTTTTCAATTTTGCCCAGTCCAGCTTTGTTGATAGAGGTACTTTGCAGTTAAATTTGAATCCAGCAATTTTGTAGTCACCACAGGTGAATTGATAGGTGCCAAAAATACCTTTTATTATCCGTATACATTTCAGATACGTGTTTTTTTCACTTTGGCGCAGGCCAGCTTTGTTGATAGAGCCACCTTGCAGTTAAATTTGAATACAACAATTTTGTAGTCACCACAGGTGTATTGATAGGTGCCAAAAATACCTTTTATTATCCATATACATTTCAGATACGTGTTTTTTTTCACTTTGGCGCAGGCCAGCTTTGTTGATAGAGCCACCTTGCAGTTAAATTTGAATACAGCAATTTTGTAGTCACCACAGGTGTATTGATAGGTGCCAAAAATACCGTTTATTATCCGTATACATTTCAGATAGGTGTTTTTTTCACTTTTGGTCAGTCAAGCTTTGTTGATAGAGGTACCTTGCACTTAAATTTCAATACAGCAATTTTGTTTTGATTTGAGGGATTTGAGAATAGCTGTGATTTGCCGTCTTTTAATAAGAGACTTTCCAAAACTCTTCCATACCTTCTCAAATTTTTATCTTTCTGAACATGGAGCGAAATTCAGGTGGTAAACGAGCAAAGAGGGGGTAGGACATGGAGGTAGAGGTACGAGAGAAGGTGCTCCTTCCAGTGCTGGCGACAACACGCATGCCAGCGGATCGTCGGTTGCAGGACCGTCAGGCCTGTCATCGCTGGGTCAGGGCCCTGTGAATCTCAGTAACGAACAGCGTCGCCAATCTGTTCTTCAGTGGTTAATGCAACCTGCATCCAGCAGTCTTACCTCCTCGTCCTCCCATTCCTGGCCACAAATGTCGTCATCAGCATCATCATCATCCGTCCAACATGAAGCGAAGGCAGCCCAAATGTCAACTCGTGTACCCACCACTGTGGATAATCCATTTTCTGAAGACATCTTTGATGACAAAATGCGGTTGGGGTCAGAAGGCATGTTAAAAGATCAAGAGGCCAAAGAGGATGATTTTGTCTGCTCTGACGCCCAGTTACTGATGCCATCAGAGGAGGATAAGGAAGCCGGTCAATCGGCAAAAATCCCGGGCGGTCGGCAACGCCTTGCAGTGCCCCTTGCTTGTAGCCCGCAGCTTCTGGATGCAGAAAGTCAGGACGACCAAGTCACCTGTGTTGATGATGATGACGACATTGCAGATCCATCGTGGTCTTTTCAGCAGAATTTGCTTGCGAGCGCTTCATCACTGGACGAGGAGGAAGACGTTGGGTTAGTGTCAATACGGGTCCCGCCTCAAAAAGGGAGAGGGCGATCGCACAAGTCTGCTGATATGATTCCGCCAGCCACGGTCAGCGGAAACCCCGCTCCTCGCTTATCGCCGTCAAAAAGGTCCAGGACCTCTCAAGCCTGGGCCTTCTTTGAGCAAGCCTCTGATTCACCCAGCGATGTCATATGCCGCCTTTGCCGTAAACGCATAAGTAGAGGCAAGAATCTTAGGTGTTTAACCACCACCAACATGTCTAGTCACATGCAGCGAATGCATGAGTTGAAATGGAGGCAACACTTGGCCAAAAAAAGGCCAGACCGACGCCGGGCTTCCAACCACTGTCAAACCCTCTGTCTCCGCCACCACCAAGCGTTCCTCAGCTGCCCATGTCTCTCAGAGTCATGATCAGGGATCAGCCTCTGCTTCAGTCTCCACCGTCGCCCGAGTACCACCAGCACCACCAAAGACCCATCCTACCCCTTCTCCTCCAGCCAGTTTGACGACCTGCACGCCATACAGTGGCCAGTCTAGCAGCCAGCCTTCTGTCTTCCAGGTTTGGGAGCAGAAGAAACACTTTAACCCAAACCATCCCAAAGCCAAAAGCCTGAATGTCGGCATTGCCAGGCTTTTGGCCTTGGAAATGTTGCCTTTCCGCCTGGTGGACACAGATGGGTTCCGCCACGTCATGGCCCCCGCCTGCCCCCAATACCAGATGCCGAGCAGGCATTTCTTTGCCAGAAAAGCCGTCCCTGCCCTGGCCAGCGACGTGTCATCTAAAATTTCAAGCGCGTTGTCTGCATCTGTAATACATAACAAAATACGCCAAACCGAGAGTCTATGATCAAAAATGAACAAAATCTTTATTTAATCAACAACAATTAAAAATATTTAAAAATTATGAGGTACACAGAAAATCACCAAGTGATAATATAGGTGATCCAAAGATCCAAGTTAGCACCCCTACTAAAAGTTGTAATTTTAGGCATGTATCATTGCATATAAACAGGTATGCCAGTTATTATATCTCTTGCTCCTACCAATTGTCATTTAAATGGATACATCCAATTATAAACAGACAGTTAGAGCTCCACAGTGGAAACAGCATATGAAAAGCATAACCAAAAGTATCATAATACTTAACCAATAGGGTGGTAACTGGAGGGTATCACCTATAACCCCAACGCACGTTTCGTGTTTAGATCGCTTCCTCAGGGGGTGATCACGCTACCTCCATCTGACAGACTTTAAATACTATCTAGGATTGAAGACACCTGAGGTCTTCTCGGCGCATGCGCAGTGTTCGGAAGGAAGGTGTCAAATGCCCCACTTCCGGCAGTCCCGGGGCAATGCGCATGCGCGAGAGAAATTCTCCCGGACATGCGCATCAGCGCAGTTGGACGCCAAAGCGGGCACTGGCGAAACTTCCCCACACGGGCATGCGCACAACCACAGGAGAATCCAAACTAACCGCTCCTTGCAACATTCTAAGGTATTGTAGATGACCAATACTAGCAACAGACTAAGAGATATATTTATTGTATTAGAAACGTCACCGCCTATAGTTTCTTGGCTGCATCAAGCCAAATTGTGACCCACAGATATATACAGCGAACATTATAGTTAGTACACAATGCACATGATTATATCATGTCTAATGCCATAGCCATAATCACATCTGCAGTCATATAATCACAAAACATGATGTTTGATCAGCTTCTTGTAGATATCAGTAGCGGTGATTCAAGCAGAAGTTCATGATGCCAGTTCTTGTATTTAAATCCATTCATCCAAAGGGTATAATCATAATTTTCTTATACATTGCATGAGACGCAGTGTGGCATATCACAAGGTCTAGATTATTAAACTGACAGAGAAAAGGAAATGTTAAAAACCAATTAAAAATAATAGATCAGAGTACTGTGGAAAGAGATAACACATATTTTAAATGTCAAAATCACAAATTATTACACCAAGAGGACTAGATGCATATGCATCATAAAAATGCTGCAAAATTGAGTTTCTCATTAAGTCCTACAGGGGTCATAGTATTTAGAGCCACAATCCATTTTGTTTCTTTCTGTTCAAGGATTCTCATGTTATCACCACCTCTAATCCCTAGGTGAGCCAGATCAATGCCCTTCACCTTCAATAATCCTGCATTACAATCGTGGTGTTTCAAAAAATGTCTCGGCAATGTTTTTAATTTGTCAAAATCTCCCACATCCCTTGCTGCTTTTATATCTCGTACATGCTCTCGTACCCGCACTTTAAGTTCACGTGTGGTTATTCCAATATAGGATTTATGGCATGGAAAACATGCCATATATATCACGTTCTTTGTGTGGCATGTGATGTAATGTAGAATTTTATATTCACGTGCGCCATCCGATGAATGGAAAGCGTCAGTCTTAATCATGTTACAACATGCCACACATTTTCCACATGGAAAAAAGCCCTGTTTCGGACCTCTCGTGCTAAAAGGGTTACGGTTTTGAACTACATAGTGGCTCCTAACTAGATGATCCCGTAAATTAGGGGCTCTTCTTGCAGTTAGCAGGGGAAAGTCGGGAATTTCCCTTGCCAAGTTGTCTGCATCTGTGTCCGGAAAAGTCCATCTCACCACCGACACATGGACTAGTAAGCACGGCCAAGGCCGCTATATCTCTGTGACAGCTCACTGGGCCGTGTTGAAATTAATCTGTCTTGGAGACCGTCCACACACAGGTCAGGAGCTGTGACAGCTCTCCGCAACGGGGAAAAACCTGCTGGGTGACAAAAACCCTTTGCGAAGCAAGGTGGTATGTATAAGGGGGAAAATCTGCTGGCCCCCCTTAAAGATCATAGGCTGGAGCACCCCCCTTCCCTGGCAATGTCATAAACCTCTCGTCCAAAAATTTCAAAAAGAGCTACCCGGGTCTGGACTCCTGTGAAGAAGGCTGGGGTCTGAGTTCGACTTCCGCCGTTGCCCCCTGTTCGTCCCCCCGGCTGCGTTGCACATCGGCTTGGCCTCCCCATAACCTCTCATTGTTGATGGCAAACCTGAATTCCACCCCCCCATGCCCAGCGATTGTGGCACAGGCAATGCCTTTACACAGTCAAGGACACATGGCCTGACAAGCGCGGTGCGGTTGGGGGTTTTTGAGCCACGAGAGTGGAGGCGGGGTAAAAGAGTTCTGCCCATCCTTGCCGTTTTGAAAAGCCACCAAAATGGTCAGGGGGACGATGCCCTTTCAGATGGCTTGTGGTGATTTTAGTTCTGGAACATCGTTGGACACTCTGAAACATCAGGTCCCCAGCGGGAGGAGGAGATGGACACAGATGTGACACGGAGCCTTTTTCCTTCAAACCCCACAAGGCCCACAGTTTCAAATTTCATCGTTTTTCGTTAGGCAGTGGTTCGGGTCCAAGCTAGTGCAAGGTGGCGATCAGCCTCGGGTGCATCTTGGGGCAAGTCGGGGCTGTGGGGAAGCGTCCCGGGGGAAAGCGGAGGAGGGGGAGGGGAGGTTTTCCTAGACACCGACGTTACCACGCCCCTGCCTTGGAAAGGGTTGGGAGCGTTTTGAGGCGGAGGAGGAAGATGGGAAGATATTTGCTATCCCCCCCCGACCAAGGGGTTTGGGAAATAAAAGGCTTCATCTCCACATAGTGCTTGGATGCTCCTTTTCCCTCCAACATGCCCCCGCTTTAAAGGCCATCAAAAAACAACATTTTCTGGGGGCCCACCCTCCGGACCCCCGGGTTAAAAAACCAAACTCGCATTTTCCTTACCCCCCCAAATACAGAGAAAAGCAGGAAAGGGGAGACCTTGCTGTTTGATCAACTGGAGACATCTTTGCGTCTGCTTCACGTTCTTAAAATGTCCGGGGGGGAACAACCCCAGAAAACGTGACACTAGATGCCAAGTAGCCGTAGCGGCCAGCGGCAAGGTGGGAAGCCTAATGGTGCCCTTGGCAATCTTTTTTTTACTCCTCCAACGCTGCAATGCGGGGCACACATACAACCCCCAGAGACCATTTAAGATCATGGTGCCGCTATCGCGTCTAAAACACCGATGTTTTTTATGTGTTGGGGGACCCAAATAGACTTCTGGTATCCAAAATGACGAATGGACCAGCCGCTCCCACCCATAGAGGTGTTGTCCTGCCCAACACCAGGTCTATCTGAGGGGACCTTCACCCCAGCTGGAGGAGTCATTACAGACAAACGCATCGGTTTTTCCACAGAAAATTGGACGTTTGACTTTCATAAGTGAATCAGGGAGGATCTTGTGTGTTGTCCCCCCAATTCCCGAGGTACCGATTAGTTGCCGGGTTTTTTTCACTTCCTCTTCAAACAGAAATGGTCCTCTTGAAAAAATTTTTTTTAAAAATTAAATTTTTAAAGAAATTTTTATTCCATTTCCCCAAAACCAGTTCATTTTGTGATTTTGTTGTGGGAGACTGAAAAATACACCAGGTTTTCATGACAACCCATACCATTTACTATTTCACTTTAAAATTTTTTTCGCATTTCAAGGGTTTTTGGGGGCCAGTTGCCTCAAATTTTTAACGGGGGGGTGAGAAGTCTTTTTTAAAAATTTTTTGTGGTATGGGCTGTGAGATACAGCAATAATAATGGCCTTTGACAGAAATGTGGCTTCTAAGTGGCATTTCTCCCTCACAGTTTTTAAAAATGGCTGAGAAGTCTATTTAAATTTTTTGGGTCATCTGTTTTGAAATGCGCATACTCAGGTCCTTTTCAAAAAAATGTTGTTTTAATAAAAATTTTGTTCTTACAATTGAAAAAAGGGGCTCTGGGTCATGTTTGAATTTTTGGGTGCATTTTGGTGACTGCAGTAAAATCAGGTCCTATTATAAAAAATTTTGTTTCTAATAGGCATTTGTTTTCACAATTGCAAAAGTGGCTATGGGTCATTTTTTTTAAATTTTTTGGGGGGCATTTTGCTTGAAATGAGCTAACTACAGGCCCTTTGTAAAAATGTGGTTTCAACAAATTTGTTCTTCCCAATTGTCAAGAGTGGCTAAGGGTGATGGTGCTTCAGAAAACAGGATAGGTGGACCTGTTAATGGACCATATTAAAAAATGACTTTTTTTTTGCAAGATTTTTAACATAGCTAGCAATCCCTGTAGTGAGAAAACCCCTTTTAAATACTTTAAAAAAAAAAGAAAAACAAAGACATGGGGGGTTTCCATCCTATTTTAAAAATTTTGTTTTCTAAATTAAACTACTAAAAAAAAGCATGTACAAAATAGTGGGAAAAAAATTCCTTGAATTTTTCAAGGGGGGTAAGGAAATTGCCAGATGTAGGTTATTCAGAGGACTGGGTATGGAGCACGGACAGAGAAAAAGAACAGAGACAATTTCCCCCCAGCAGTTAGAGAAAAAAAAGAAAAAGAATGCCAAGAAAAAGGGGACCTGGGTGGAAAAGGAGCGTTTAACCACCAGTATTTCCAAGTGAAGCTCAATTGGGCCGCACTCATACGGGGTGGGAAACGCTACCCAGGTCTTTTGGGGTCTGAGAAGGCTGGAGGTTTCCTCACACTTCGCTTTCCCCACTTGCTTCAGCACTTTTTTTTTCGTTGCTGCTCATAGGGGCATTTTTTCCGTGTTAAAGTGAGGACGCCCGTTGGGCTCTCACCGACCCACGTAACCCGGCCCCGGCAGCTGAACCTGCGTGTTTTAAATTTTGACAGACGCTACCTGGGCTCTCACCGCCCCACTGTAATCCGGGCCCCGGCTCGAACTGCGTGTTAATATGACAGCTAGCCCGGGCTCTACCGCACCCACTGTAGTCTGGCCCTGGCAGCTGGACCTCCAGTTAACAGATGGTGACGGAGCTTGGCTTCACCGTTAGGGGCAAACAGGAGGCTTCAAAACTTCTTAAAAAAATTTATTTTTAAAAAGGTGATTTTGTGCGGTTTAAGTAGTGGTCAAAAGGGCTCCAGGGCTGGACAAAATTGCACAATTTGAGGTTAAAAATTTTTGGGGGTGGAGTTCATATGGGGCGCATATTTGATCTCCAGGGGAGTCTGTCCCCAATCACTGAAGAGGATTTGGGGGAAAAATGAAAACCCTTGAAATATTTTGGGTGAATCACTCTCGAAACCAGGGGGCAAATGTCTTCTCAAAAAGAAGTGTTTTGGGGGGGATTAGGACATTTTATTTTTATGGGGTGGCGGACGAATTAACACTCTACGTTAAAAAATACCTTTTTTAAAACGCAGGGAGGGGTGTATGTTTTTATGTTTCCACTTTAAAAAAAAGCAAATGTAATAATGTAAAACTATAAAAAAAAACTTCCCTAAATAAATTCTGTAAAACAAATGTCATAACCAAAAAATATACTAAAAGACGTCCTTCAAAATAGCATAGTGCCCCTTTTTGATTGGGGTCAAAAAAGGGGTTTTAAAGGTCATTCTGCGGTACAGGGGGTATAGTCAATGTCCGTTAAATAAAATGGTGGTTCAAAGACTCCTCTTTTCCGGGACTTTTTAATCTGTGGGCAGACAGGTTTAATGGTCATATGCGGTACGGACGATATATTAAAGTCCGTTCAATAAAAAAGGGGGTTAAAAAACTCCTTTTTCCGGCACTTTTTTTAATCTGGGGGGTCTGACGGTTTAAAATGGTATACTGCGGTACAGGGGGCAGATTAGTCAATGTCCGTTCCAAAAAAAATGGGGTTTAAAGACTCCCTTTTTGCGGCACTTTTTAAATCTGGGGGTCATGCAGGTTTGGTGCTATGCTGCGTTCCAGGACAGGGTATTCAATGTCCATTCAAGTAAAATGATGGTTCAAATCATACTGCCTTCTGGCACTTTTTAATTTGTGGGTGATGTAGGTTTAAGGGTCATCTGAGGTACAAAACGGGAAGTGAATGGTTTTTGAGTTTTTTTCTGTGGGTTTTTAACCAAGTGTCTTGCCTAAATGTAGCAGTATCCCTTTCTGTTTTGGATGTTAATTCCAGTTTTCCATCCGTTTGGGTGTAAGAATAAAGTGTTGTTCCCTCCCTAGACTTTAATGGCATCGGGATAATCATTATCGACTATGGAAACGTCTTGATAAATTTCCGTATCGACTTCGACCCTTTACGTTTTTCAAAGTAATCGTCATCATATTATGATGTTTTTTATATTTTTCACAAATAAAAAAGGGACACATTTAATCCCAAGTTTTTTTTTTTATTTTCCCCCACAAACCCCTTCTAAAAAATAAAAATTTATAGCACATAAAGGGTTTTTTCCTTTAAGCTTTTTCGCCCCCTTTAAAAATAAAAAAATTATATAAAATTATACATTGAATTTACCGACCCACTAGTAAGTTTTATGTCATTTTTTCCCTAGGGCCAACATGAAAAAAAGCCCCCAAAAACAAGGGAATCGTTTTTTCTCCAATTTTCTGGCCCAATGCTAAAAAAAATGGAACACCGTGCGCCCAAAATGCAAAATAACCCTAGATGGTCCCTTTAGGAGTCTTAAAACCAAAATGGGGCAACTTCTGGAAGGGTTTCCCTTTTAGTACTTTGGGGACTTTGCAAATGCGACATGACCCCACCAAAATCTGCCTTCATCAAGCCAAATAACGCTCCCTCCCTTGTACACCCTGCCATGCACCCAAACAGCAGGTTACCTCCGCATGTAGGGTATTGCCGAACTTGAAAGAAATTGCAACACAATTTGCATGTTTTTTCCAGGATTCCTTGTAAAAATTTAAAATTTTTCAGTAAAGTTGCAGATTCTTGGAAAAAATTTTTTTTTGTTTTTTATTTTCATGTTTTCGCTAAAAAAAAATTGTGAAAACCTGTGGGGGCGATATATCATGCACCCCTGGAATTTTCCCTAAGGGGTGTAGTTTCCCAATATAGGGGAGTTTATTAATTTTTTTGCGCCTTAGGGGGTCCGCAAACCTGAAAAAGGGCCTAAATTTTAAAAATTTAATTAAAAAAAGACCCCAGATCCAGTATGTGTCCTCCTCCCATTCTGGGGTTGGGGTTGACCCAAATAATGTAGTAGGGACTTTAGGGGATTATCCTAAAAAACGGCAAAACAAAAAGGAAATTTTATATTAAGTTTCATTTACCTGGTCAAATCCCCCGTTTTTTCCCATGAAAAATTGAAAAAAAAATTTAAAATCTGCAAAAAATTTAAAATTTTGAAATTTCCCCCTTCCACTTTGCTTTAAATTATGTGAAATATCGGGAAAGGGTTAAAAAAAATTCATAAATGTTTTTTTAAATACTTTAAAGGGGTTTTATAGTTTTTTAGATGAGGTCATTTTTTTGCAGTATCTAACATACAGGCTCCCCCCGAGAAAAAAATCAGAATGGATGGCCCTCAAAAAAATCTATTTTGAAAAATTTTCTTGAAAAAGGGGAAAAAATTACTATTTAAATCAAACCCTTTTTAAATTGTGGTAAGAAAAAAAAAAAATTTAAAAAATTTTTCCCAAAAACCTACAGTAAAATGGTAGATGCTAGTTAAAAACTATTTTGAGGGGGGTTAAAAATATTGTTTTTCCACGCAGAAATTTTTGAACTTTGAAAATTGCACTTTTTTTGCAAATTTTCAAGATTTTTTTGTTTTTTTTCAGAAATAAACAAGGATTTTTTGGACAAAAGGGTTAATTACTAACTTAAAGCCCAATGTGTAAACGAGAAAACTTTCTCTGAATTCCATAAAAAGGGGTAAAAATTTTAAAAAAGTTATTCTTTAAATAAAGGGGACACATGTTAGTTTTTCCCAAAGATTGGGGGGCTCTGTCGGGAAACCCAAAACTGGCTGCGGGGGGTTTGAGGGGTTTTTTAAAAGGGTTTGGGACTTTTAAAACCCCCTCAACAGGACTTTGACAAAGAGAAACAGAGATGGGGTTTGCAAAAATTTCCCCGAGGGAATTTTCCTGAGGGGGAAAAAAACCCTATAGGGGCTTGGTTTTGGGTTTCAAAATTTCCAATGTTTTATTTGATTTCATAGTGCTGATCATAATGAGGGTTCGGGACCTTTCCTTTGTGTTTCTGGGTTGGGCTGGGGATATAATAAAGGGCCTTGTTTTTTTTCCCAGTTCTTATCAATTTTCCCAAAACTTCGGGAAAGATTTGATTGATGAATAAAAGGGGGGATCAAATTTGATATGGACGGTTGCTATAATTCCGCCTCACACTTAAACCCCACCTCCCAAAACGAGGCTTTTTCAATCACTGGGGCAAACAGTTGTGTTTTTTCCTCAGGGAAAAAGCAAGCTACAGGAAGGAGGCCAACATTTTTAAAGCCCTATAGAGCTTCTCCAAAAAAAATCACAGCTTTTGTAAAGTGAAAAGTGTTTTAATAGTTTGCTGAATAAAAGGCTTTTAGGGGTTTTTAAAATTTTTGGTTTGGGCCCAAAAAGCCGGGAACAAAGGGAGAATTGGAGGGCCGGTTGGCCGATATTTATAAAATAAAAAAAGGCCCACTTCATTAGTGTCCCCGCGACTTCATCGAGAAAAATTTTAAAATCAGTTAATTTTTACATTCTTCTCCCATCCGATCTTATTTTTTTTCCCCTTAAAAACCCGGGGTTAAAAAAAAATCGAGACCCCCGAGAATTAAGATCGAGCTTTTTTCGTGCCCCCTTTATTTTTGGCGGCCAGCCTTTTCAGTGAAAAAGGCACAAAAGGGGGAAAAAAAACATCACGGGGGGGGGGGGTAGGGAATCTCATTGCTGTTTAAAATCACATGACCCTGTTTTATGTATGTCACTTTTTTTTCCCCTGGTGAAGCCATTTAAATTAGAGACTTGGACCGGGGAACACACTGCTCTCTTGCTTTTGCTTGGTTGAAAGCAGGGCAGAACCATTTCCCCGCGTTTCACAGAGGAAAAGCTGCTAGGGGTTTTTTTAGTTTTGGGGTTGGGGTAACAGCAAGGTTAAGGGGAAACCAAACAGTGAGTAGTAAGGGGAAAAACGTTAGGAAATTTTCTCAAAAAAAAATTGCTGGATTTAAATGGGTTTCTTGCAAAAAATTTTTTCCGTGCCCCAAAAATTTTCCCTTTTTGCAGTTTTTTTGGGGGGCAGCCCTGTACAAGACCGTTAGGGAAATCTCTCAAAAAAAAAATTTCTGTTTATACTGGTTTCTTGCATAAAAAATTTTACCATCCCCCAAAAAATTTTCTTTTGGGTTTTAATTTTGGGGGGGGACAGCCCGGTTTTACAATATATGGTTGCACACAAAAAAACTCTTTTGAAAAAAAATTTAGCATAGGGGGAAAATAAAATCCACCCTTTAAAATCAAATAGCCAATATCAAAATAATTTAAACTATCAAAGGGACATAGGGAAACTTTTAAAAAGCTTTTTTGCCCAACTAAATAAAATGAAAAAAAAAGCTTTTTTTTCAAAAATTGTTTTTTTTTATGTGCAGAAACCTATATTTTGCTTGCTGTTTGTTTGGGGGGGTGGCTGCCTCCTTTTGTTTTTTTTCACCCCCACCCACTTTACAGGCTTTTTTTAAACAGTGATAGGGGTTGGGGAAATTGTAAGTGGTTCCTTCATTTTTTCTTGGGTTATGGACCCAAAAGAGAGGTTTAACAATTTGTATGAAACCCCCTCCTGAAGCCCGATGAAGTTTTTTGGGGGGTGGGTTAAGCAGTTTTTATCAAAAAAATTGAAAAATGAGAACCTTTAAAAGTTTTTTTTTTATGTATTTAAAAAGGGAAAATGGGTTTTTTTAAAGATTCTTATTTCCCCCCTTTTATAGCTTCTTTATTTGGGAGGGTTTTCTAATGATTTTGGAAAAGTGTAAACTGGTGTACAAGACACCATTCTTCCACCAAAACCCCATTTCACAAAAATTTTTATAGAAAAAATTTTTTTTTCTAAACCTAGTTGGGCCCGTTTTCCCAAAATAAAGGGGTTCAAAGAACAATGTTATTTGGTGTTGGGGGTTTTTCCATAAAAACCCCAAAAATTTTATAGAATCCCCCTAGAAAAACTTCTTTTTTTAAACCTAAATTTTTCCCGTTGGAAATTATAAAATTTTAAGAACACTTATGATTTGCTGCTTTGGGGGTACAGTTCTTCAATAAGAGAATGTGAAATAAAACTTGACCTTTTTAAAAATTTATCTTTTTGAACAAGGAGAGGCTAGAGGTGGTTTAAAAAGAGCAAAGGGGGTGCTTAGGAAAGTGGGCTAGAGGGACAAGGGCAAGACCCTCCCCCCATTTTCCGGGCAACACCAAGCGAAACACATTGACAGTTTGGGAAGCCCGTCAGGGTTGGCCTCGCTTGGGTCGGGTTTCCCCCGGTTATTTTTCGTTGTTTGTCATTTATCATCATCATCTGTCCAACCTGAAACAAACACAACCCAACTGTCAACCAATGTACATACCGTTCCATTTAATCCATATTCTGAAGAGCAGTTTGATGACACAATGCGGTGGGGGGGCAGAAAACCCTTTCAAAAGATGAAGAAGGGCCCAAAAAGGATGGGTTTTTTTTGTTTTTGACACCCCAAATTTCTGAAACCCTCAGGGAGGAGAAGGAAGGGTGGCAAATCGGGGAGAAAACCCGAAGCGGTCCCAAAAAATGCCTCGCAGTGCCTGTGGCTTCTATCCTTTCAGTTGGGATTAGACTGTCAGGGCAAGGAAGTCAAACCCGTGTTATGATGTTGGGTGATGACATTGTGGATCCAAAAGAGGTCTTTTCAGCAGGAAAATTGCTTGTGAGAGCCTCACGGGGAGGGGGAGGATGATGGGAAAAGTGTAGTACGGGTCTGGCCTCAGAAAGGGAAGGGGGGGGCCCCGGGTTTCACAATTTTTTCTACATTAATTCCCAGCCCGGTCAAGGGAAGGGGGGGGGGGGAGCGGGAACACCCTACTAGGGTTTTTTTTCCGCGAAGAGATCCAGCACCCGTGAAGGGCCCGCGCCTTTTTTCCCTCAAGCCTCAGATTTTAGCCCTATGTCCCCTATGATTTAGTTGCCATCAACACGTCCCGTAAGGAAAAAATCTTTAAAAAGTTTAAACAGAACAGGGCATCTTTCCCCAAAGTTGGAAAATTTAAAGTGGAGGAGCCCCCTTTTGGGGAAAAAAAGGGTACACAGGGCCCGGGCTTCCAACCACTGGACAACAAAACTTTCTCCCCCTGCCACTTCCCAAACCAAGAGGTCCCCTGTGCTGATGTGCCGGAGCAGCAATTTTCAAAACAAACCCCGCCCCATTCCCCAAAAATTGGTTTGGCCCATTCTTCCAAAACCCTAACACCCCCCAGGAACACAGCCTACCCCCTTTTTCCCTTTCCCCCCAAACTTGACCCTGCAAGCCGTTTCAGCGGCCCCGTCTAAACAGCCGTCTTTCTGTTACCCGTTTGGTAATAATAAGAAAACACTTTTACCCCAACCCTTCCCAAAGCCAAAAGTCTTAATGTCTGCATTGCCCGGCTTTTGCCTTGGAAAAGTTTTCCCTTTTCCCCCTGGTGGAACAGATTTGGTTTTTTCCATGACTTTTGGCCAGGCATGCCCCCAATACCAAATTCCGAGCAGGCATTTCTGTGCCAGAAAAGCTGTCCCTGCCCTGGCCAGTCATGTGGCAAAAAAAAAACCCCAGTGCATTGGCTGCATCTATGTCTATCTCACTACAGACACATGGACTAGTCAGCACGGTCAAGGGCGTTACATCCCAGTGACTGCTCACTGGGTGAGTTATGTGGATGACAGTGTCTCTGGTGATGATGGTGGGTCTAGGGCTCGGCGGAGACTCTTCCACACTGCTGGGATGGTACAGGTTCCAGATCCCCAACAACCACGAGTAGCATCATATGCCTAGAAAAACCAGGCCATGTTCAAATGAATCTGTCTTGGAGACCGTCAACACACAGGTCAAGAGCTGTGGACGTCTCTGCACACTGAGTGGCTGAGTGGCTGGGTGCTAAGAACCTGGCGCCAGGCAAGGTGGTGTGCGACAACGGGAAAAATCTCCTTACTGCCCTTAAGATCAGTAGACTTACGCACAACCCTTGCCTGGCACACGTCATGAACCTGGTTGTGCAGAAATTTCTCAAGTGCTAACTGGGTCTTGACTGTCTGCTGAGGAAGGCTCGAGGTCTTAGATCACACTTCCGGCACTTGCACACTGCTTCAGCAAGACTGGCAGCGTTGCAGTGTCATTTGGGCCTCCCCGTCAACCGTCTCATTGTTAAAGTGGCAAAATACTGGAATTCCACCCTCCACATGCTCCAGCGATTGTGGCAACAGTGTAATGCCATTATGCAGTATGAAGTGTCGTATGGCCTGACAAGCAGTGGTGCAGACCTCGAGGTGTTGAGCCATAGAGAGTGGAGGCAGTTGAAGGGTCTCTGCACCATCCTTGCCAGTTTTGAAGACGCCACCAAAATGGTCATTCAGGAAAATTCCCTTGTCAGCATGACCATTCTGGTTATATTTGTACTGGAACAAGTGTTAGACACTCTGCGGCAGCAGGTCCCAGCAGTGATGGAGGAGGAGGCGGACACAGATGCTGACACAGAGCCTTACTCGCCAGAGGATCTATAAGGCCCGACTGTTTCCCAAATTTATAGGTCTTCTTTAGGTGGTGGTTTGGGGTCCAGGGCTGGTGCAGAACGGCACTTCAGCTCACAGAGTACAGTGCATGAGGCTAGCCAGGGCTGTGGTGACGCTCAAGATGAGGAAGTGGAGGAGGATGATGAGGCATGGCTGGACACCAACGGTACCAATTTCCCTTCAGTGGTAAGAGGTTGGCACAGATTACAGGAGGAGGAAGAGGAGGAAGATCTGTTTAGTGCCCCTCGATCCCGAGGCTTGGGAAATCCTGGCTGCATCTCACACATGAGTGCTTGGATGCTACATTACCTGCAACATGATCCAGGCATCAAGGCCATCAAAATGAACAGCAGTTACTGGGTTGCCACTCTCCTTGATCCACGTTACACATCAAAAGTCAGCAAATTCCTTCCACCCACACAAATTGACAGTAGAATGCAGGAATTTGAGACAGTGCTCATTGACCAACTCGAGACATTTGTTGCGTCTTCTTCACGTTCTAATGTCTCAGTGGAACAACTTCAGCAATGTGACAGCAGTAGAATCAGAAGTAGCCGTAGCAGCAGCATCATCAGCAGCAGGCAGTGTGGCAGAAACCTACTGGGTGACATGTGGCAATCGTTATTTACCACCTCACCAAAACCCTTTGGCAGGGGGAGCATTCAAAACACAGGACCGCCTTCGACACGGGCCATAAAATACCCCCGGCTCAACCCGATTTTTTTTGGGGCTTGGGCCGGACTTAATCACTTTTGGGGGAAAAATGGATGAATGGGCATAGAACTTTATCCGCCCACACCCCGCATTTTTTTCGGAAAACAATTAGCAAAGCTGGCGGGGTGATAACTGACAAACAACCCTTTTTTTTCCCCTAGAAGGGGGATTGTTTTAATTTATCAAAATAATCAAGGTGGATCCTGAGATTTTGTTGCCCCATTGCCGTGTCACCGACTATAAATTGTAGCACATTTTAAAAATGTAATACACTTTAATCATAAAAAAAAAACAAGGGTCCTT
Source organism: Phyllomedusa bahiana (assembly GCA_025379985.1). NCBI lineage: Eukaryota > Metazoa > Chordata > Amphibia > Anura > Hylidae > Phyllomedusa > Phyllomedusa bahiana. The sequence goes on along the minus strand of JAODAL010013811.1, from coordinate 70,913 downwards.
TAAAAAATACTCATTACTTCAGCAAATTGTACCCTTTATGCCCAAAAAGGTTCATTTTTGCTGGTTTTTGGTGTCAGGCCACTTTTAAAAGACACGTTATTAAATCTCCAAAAAAAATCTTATTTAAAAAACCATTACTTCAAAAAATTGTATTCGGGGGGGTCCAAAAGGTCATTTTTCTGTTTTGGGATCAGGCACTGTAAAGGGGGGTTCAAGGGGGTCCCAAATTTGGGACAGTACTCCTGAGTGGCCCAATTAAAAAGGGCCCCAGTGATATTTTAAAAATGAATAAAATGGGGGTGGTGCCAAAAGGGAAACCTTAATAGATGACTGACGCAGCCCGTTCCCACCGCACCCCATAACACGGCCCTGCCACTAAACCCCCTGTTCCCTTTGGGGGGGTTTTTCTTGCTGCCAATATATAACATGTCCCTGGTCCCGGGTGCAAAAATGATAGTGTCCCTCCATTTACCATTGCCATTTCCAATCCCGGTTCTTCTTATGCATCAAAGGGCCCTTGGAGCGTTACCACGTCCCTGCGTGAAACGCAGTCCTCCTAGCCTTAAAAGGGAATTTAAATTATTTTAGCCTGTAAAATTATTTGCGTACTCTTGGGGCACATGCCCCCCAAAAACCCAACTTTGGGTTATTTGGCGTGTGTACTCCGATTTTGTAGTGTACTCCAAGTTACGGTGGTTGTCGGGAAATTAACACCATCATTTAGGGGCTGTATGCACCTTTTTAGCCGTACATTGCGCCACTTTGAAAGGGACTTACACTGTCGGCTTTTTTCTACTGTGATTTTGGTGCACCAGCATTTTTTCGTGCGTGAGGGGCGCCTTTTTTTCCGGCGGGTGCCGTCGTTTGCATCTTCAACTTTCACTTTTTGTGGATGAAAAAAAATTCAGCACTTTAATGTGTGCGAAAATGTGAGCACATAACCTGGACGGCAAATTCACCCCCTTTTTATTTTTTTGCCCCGGGGGGTTCATTGCAAACCCGTCCTTACTTTTTTCGGGTTTGCGTTGAATTTGTAGATCGTGCGCCTACTTGGGGTGCTCTGATGTTGAATGTTGCTCCCAACGTGCTCAAATCCAAATGTGCCAATTTTCAAATCGCCCCAAAAACAAAACGAAAGCCAGAATCCAACTCGCTGCAAAGACAACAGAGCACCAACCAAATCAGTGCCGTTAAAAAGGGGAAACAACGAATGCGCTGAATTTTGAAGAATACAAGCCCCGCACGCCCAAAAAAGCGCCCCAAGCAACAGACCCCAAAAAAAGGGACAAGCCTAAAAATTTTTCCCACAGACACAATAAACCACTTTACAAAATAACGCAGAACAAATTAGGGAAAAACATTTGACGAAGATACTTTAGGCGCATTTTAAACTGGGGTAAAAGGGCGCCACTTTTGGGCCCTGTCGCCCTTAAAAGCCTATTGTCTTCACTAAGTTGTTCCAGGGTCCATTTTACTGTTTGGATGGTAATACCAGCTTCTCCTCACCTTATTAAAAAAAAAATTTTAAACCGATCATCTTCTCCCATTGACTTTAATTGGGTTCGGCGATTGATCGACATCGAAAATCGACACAATTTTATTTAAAATCGATCTAGATTTTTTTAGTGATCGCTCATCTCTAGTCTTCATTTTCTGCACATGGGGCAACTGAATGTTGGCGCTGACAGGCCAGTTTTGAAATGCAAAACTTCTATCATATAATGACCAAAGACAGGGCAAGAATCCTCCACACATGGGACTATAAGATCACACAATGAAGGACAAAACAACACATTTCCTGTGGCTAAACATGTTTGCAGCCCAAGAAACGATGCAGACATATCAATCCCCAGAGATACAGATGGGTCTGGGAATACAAACTTATGACAATATTTGTCATTGAACTGAATCCTTCTAAGGAATCTGCTCCAGACACCGTTGACATCGGGGGCAACATGTATGACCGGGCTGCACCATTTTTCTGGTGTCCCAAAAAACTGGGGCTGTCCGTTCTCAATGTAGGGGCACACCCCAAAAGGGGCCCTTATGAGGGGGCCCGGGCGCACTTGTAATGCGCCCAAGATGTGGGAGCGCGCACCACACATAGTTCATAGTTCATAGTTTGTGAGGCTAAAAAAAAATATACGCCACCAGTTCACCCCTTTAATTTAAAGTGTTTTCTAAAATGTTAAAGGTTTTTATCCAGAGCAAGGGAAAAACCCCATGAGGGTAGAAGCCAATTTACCTCATGTTAGGGGGAAAAAATTCCTTCCCGACCCCAACTGGCAACGAATAAATCCCTGGGTCAATGACCCCCCCATAATCCTAGTCACTATAACTTGTTATATTACATCTAGAAATGTATCCCAGCCCCCTTCTTCGGAATCCTAGTCACTAATAATTGTTATATTATTAACGCTTCCAGAAATGCATCCACCCTTCTTGAAACTCAGTTAGTGAAGTCACCATGACAAGTTCCTCTGCAGAGATTCCACATCTCACTGCTCTTACAGTAAGATCTCCCATTCTATGTTTATGTAGAAAAACTTTCTTTCCTCAAGACTTAGAGGATCGTCCCCATGTTCAGATACAGTCCTGGGTTATAAATAAAATCTTTAGCGAGATCTCTATATTGGCACTTAATAAAGTTACACATAATTATTAATTCCTTCTTCTCTAAACTAAATAACCCTATCCTTGCTAATCTTTTCTTTTCTGGATATTGCATCCCAACCCAGGCCTTTTTAATTATTTTTTGTTGTACCGCCTTTGTATCCGGTTCAAGCTCTACAATGTCTTTCCTGTCACTGGTGCCCAAAAACGTAACACAATTTCCATGTGTGGTCCTAAACACCCCCCTCTCAACCCAGCCGAGACCAGGTGACTTGTATAGGGGAGAATAATGTTCTCATCATTGCATCTATGCCCCTATTTAATACACCCCATGCTCATATTATCCTAGTCAGCTGGCTGCCAGACACTGCTCTACCGTTTAATTTACTTCCACCAGGAATATCCCAAGTCCTTCCTCCCTGTCACTTTTTACCCAGGATTTTTTCCTTTAACATGTTAGACCATTTCATGGATTTTCCTGCCCCAATGGCATACCATTTATTTATCAGTGTTAAACCTCATCAGCCATTTCCCTGCCCATGCCTCCAACTTATCCAGATCCCTTTGAAATACCCATATCCTCTATTGTGTGGATTACATTTTACAAGAGCAAAGTACATCTGCAAAGATCGATATTTCTACTTTGCCATCCCCTGGTAAGATCATTTAGAAAAAATAAAGAGGATAGGGCCCAAATACTGACCCTGTGTACCCCACTAGTCACAGGGGCCAGTCTGATATGCACCGTTAATTTTACTACCCTTTTGTTTTCTATCCAGTGAGCCAGTTGCTTACCCACTGCACACATTTTTCCCCCGTCCAAGCATTCTTCATTTAACGTTACCAACCTTTATGTGGAATCAATATCAAATGCTATAGTAAAAATCCAAATATATGAACCTCCTGCCTCACACCCTGACCATTCTGGAACTAACCTCCTCAATAGAAGCTGAAGAATTAGTCCTGAACAGAACCGATCCGTCATAAACCCATCCAATACATTTATTTTCAGATGAATACTCCAGGATAGCGTCTCTGAGAAACCTTCAAACATTTTACCTTACAACAGAGGTTTAAGCTTACCACCGCCAATAGTTTTCCTGTTCACTTTTTGACCCCTTTTTGAATAAGGCACCCGACAGTGCTAAGGGCCAATCCTTTGGGACATCCCCGTGATTATACAGTCCATAAATATTAAGAATAGGGGCCTATCTATGACATCACTTATCACCCATAGGCACCCGAGGTGTATACCGCAGCCAGGGGATTTGTCTATTTTAATCGTCCAAGGCTGAGCTGCACTTCATCCTGGCTTGACCCCAGAAACTTTTAAGTTGGAGTTTTCCTCATTCCCTCTGTTTTCAACAGGAAGCTCAACCTCCTCGGTAAATAGCAGTGGAGACAAAATTGTTAAAAGTAGTTTTTTTTCCTCTCGCCCTCCTACATCCTCTCCCTCAGTAATTTTTAAAAGGGCCAATATTTTTTTCTTTTTTTAATCTTTTTACTATATATATCGTAACACAATAATTTACGGCGTAAGTAATATTCCTAACAAAACAATACGACTATTACTGTCTCCCGCTTTGATTCCAATATCTTATATTTTAAACACACTTAATTTTCCTTTCCTATATCTTCTTAGCAGCCTCTTCCCTTGCCCCTCCAGTTTTAGTAGCTGGAAACGCTTTTCCCTTTATGTATTTTAAATGCATCCTTTATATCTCCTGTTTGATCCACATTGGGTTTTCCTGTTCTAATTATTTTTTTACCATATTGGGTAATGTACCTCTCACAGTGGGCGCCTAAAAGTTTTTAAAGATCCTCCCATTTATTTTTGTTCTGTGCTATTTTAAACAACCTTGTCACCAGTCAATGCATTTTAGTGCCTCTCTAAGCAGGGTAAAATTAAGCCTTCCTCAAAATACAGTGTTTTTTGTGGCACCACGACAAAGAAGCTCTATTGAAAGGATAAATGGAAGTTTATTTATATATGGTCACTATTCCCAAGGTGCCCTCAACCTGAAACCTTTGTTACTCTGTCCAGCTATTTAAGTCAATAAATTAAGTCTAGAAGGTTCCCCTTTACCCTAGTCGGTTTCTGCACCATTTGGGAAAGGTAATTATCTTAGTTATATAGACAAAAAACCTGTTTTCCTTTGTGAGATGGCAACAGGTTTTCAGATCCCATTTAAGTCTGGGTAGTTAAAGTCCGCCAAATACAAACCTCATTCTGATTAGATGCTTCATCTATTTGCCTGAGGACATACTTCATGGGTTTCTTGTTATATTTGGAGGCCTATAGCAGACCCCTATTAGAATTATAATTTACTGTTACTCTCCCCCATGTATATTTACCCAAAAGTGATTCAACCTGTTCACTACCTGTACCTACTATATCTTCCCTGCCAGGTTTGGCTTTTACAGACAGGATTTTTTCATAGAGAACAGACACCTCCCCCCTTCCGGAGTGGTTAACGGTCACTTCCAAAAAGACTGTAAACCCTGCAAGTTAACCGCCCAGTCCGTAGCTCTCGTCCAGCCTGTCTCAGTTATCCCCCACTATGTTCATATTTTACTCAGCTACTAGTAATTCTAGTTCTTTTATTTTGTTGGTAAGACTCCTGGCAATTGTCATGCATGCAATTGAGAGATTTTTTTTCCCAGTTTTATAATTTCTTTCTCCCCTGATCTTTTTAATCTATTGCTAACTCCCCCTCCCTCCACTCCACCGCCTGTTTTAATCCAATTCCACCTCTCTATCTTCAGCTATCTGCACGCTATATATTTGTAGTTTCCCTCCCCCCAGTACCCTAGTTTAAATATCCTCCACTTCCCTAGCCATTTTGTCCCCCAATACAGCTGCCCCACCCCATTTTAGGGCAGCCCGTCCCTAGAAAGAGCCCTGTAAGCCAAGACAGAAGTCAGCCCCAGTTCTCAAAAAACCCAAATCCCGCTTTTTCCAACACCAATTTTTGAGCCACTTTAATCACCTCTCTAATCTCCCTCTGCCCTCACTGGTTTGGCCCGTGGAACAAGGTAATATTTCTGAAAATATTACCCCTGGAGGTCCCTAGCTTGAGCTTTAGCCTAAGTCCCGTGAAAATCATTTTTAAGGACACTCCACCACCTCTAACTTTGTCATTGGTGCCAAGTGGACCATGACAGCTGGGTTCCTCACCAACCCCACCCAGCAATCTGTCCAGCCCCGATCCGCGATATGTACGAACCCGGCTCCAGGTAAACAACAAACTGTTCCGACGATCCCGGTCTTTGTGGCAGATTGCCCTGTCATGCCCCTAATAAGGAGTCCCCAGCTACACACCTGTCTAGCCTACCTGCTCTCCATTCCCCATCTTACTGATCAGACAGTGATAGTTCTTGCTTGCAGCAATACTATTTCTGAGCCGAACATCACCCTCAATCCGCCAATCTTGCCAATTTGTTTGGGGTGTCCAATCAGGATAGCCTCCCTGACACTCTTCCCTCTACTCTTCTTTCTAACTGTTACCACTTAGCTGCCTCTGTTTCCTGCCCTCCATGCTAACACCCTGCCCCATCGAACTGTTTGCTCAAGGATGGCATACATTGCACAGGTTGTGCACTGGACAGCATTAGTCAAACATGGAACTACATGGGGATTTACCAAAATAAAAAAAAAATAAAAAAAAAAAGAATAACAGATACAAATATAAAAATCTGTATTATACTTGCCCTTTCAAAAGCCCCAAATCTAAAGTCCCCCCAATATTAAGATCCCACACTTACAAAAAAAAAAAAAAAAAAAAAAACGGCCCCCAAAAAAAAGACACTTAAAACAAAACAGACACACTTTCCTCGCTCAGAATACGTTCTAAAACCACTTATCTTATAAGCCTTTGATCTGAGCAGCCAGCAGCAGCAACACTCCTCTTTAGAAGATCGCTGGTTTGTCAACACCAACCCTTAGTTTGCAAATGGCCCCGAACAGGTGAGGGGCTATCACCTTCCCTCAACCCCACCTCTGTCCCGTTCACTTCCCACACCCTACTATTGCCTGGGCCTCTGCGCCACTATACAGTGAGGACCAAACTTATTTGAGGAACAGTTGGGTCAGTAACGAGTTGGGGAAGGACATCCGCTGCTTCTTGGCAAAGCTGGCAAATAGTGAGAGAGGAGAGTTGCAATTGAGGGATATGTTGTGAGTGGTTGGTACCAGCCGTGTACATCGACACCCGTTGAATGTAGAACGGCGTGACCAGGCAAACACTTATCGATTATTCGATCGCACATGGGAGCCCGGTGAAGCAAGCAAGGCTTGGTATCAAGGATTCTGGAGCCACTAGTTAAACAAGGCATAAATTGCCCCCGAAATTAAATATTTCAGGCCACTTCCATGCCTCTGTGCCTCCTTTTTCTCCCTGATGAAGAGGCGCCCTGCCGGTCTCGCCTACCCTCGACCTAACCCATTGTCCTGGCCCTGAAGCATTCCATTTTCCTACATTAAGTTTGGGGAAGATGGGAGGAGAAGAAGGAGGATTTGGAGACGACCACAATCTGGGATCTTGGAAGTAGAGAGTTAATGGTCTGGCTGGAAGATATAAATTGGGTGCATCAGCAAACTGGGTGGTTTGGAAAGCCATTTCATGCAATGAGCTGACACCCAGACAACAGTGGTACAAGGGTTCATCAATTATTATAGGGAGAAAGAGCAGCATCTGCGTGTCAGGCAGTGGCGCAGCACTTAAGTCTTTAGTGTGGCCAGGAGTCAGCAGGGTGGCAGCAAATGCGAGGTTGGGAGCCAAACAGCCCCGATTTAGACACCCACCATTCAGGTCCCCAGAAAGTCCAGCACAGTGCACACAGGGGCAACGAGCGGGCGGTAAACAGTCAGTCAAGTACTGACTTTGGTGGGTTTAGAAACCAAAACTATTTATGTAGAAATCTGTGGCAGAAAGTAAAGCGTGACCAGGGACCTAGCCTTGGCACCACACGGCCTTGCATCAACATCATGCAGTGTCACCAAGAACGTGTTTAAAATGTTGGTGGTCTATTCCTGTCCCAACAGCTCACTCAGTAGCACGCCTCCCATTTCAGCCAGTTAAGGCTACACCACCTCCTGCCGAAGACAACACCCTGTCAATTACATCATCTACCGGTCCAGATACTTTCAGCACCTTCGCACTCATGGGTGCCAAGCAGCTCGTTCACCGAGACTATAACTAAGAAACAGGCCCTCCCTAAGTGCAGAAGCTGACCGTGCTCCTGTCCAAGTTGGTGATTCTTGCAAGTCCCTCCTTTTCAAGTGGTGCAACTCTGCACCATTCAAAGAACTGGCCAGGAAAACTTGGCATCACTTCTTCTCCCACTGGGACCCTAGCAAGCGGTGGTAGCGGCCACCGCCAGGAAGCGAGGACTAAGTAGGGTCCTGGTTTTTCACCATAGTGGGGCCGCAAGCAAGATGGTCTTTCTGCGGCGGGAGTCCTACCAGGTCGCCCGCTACCCCTGGCGTGACCAGCTTGTGGTGGCCAGCCGATGCACAGCGAGGTCCGAATCTAAAGACGAAACTCGTAGTCAAAGGGTCAGACCCAACAGGTTCAGGGCAGGCGGCCGAGAGTCCGAGGTCAGTAACGTAGCCGAAAGGTCGGGTACAAAACTCGGGCAGACAGTAAACTGATGAACAGCGGGAAATTTGAGATGAACAGGAATAAAAATATTAACAGGTGCTACGGGACATGCACGTTGACATCGATTTGTGACTTTCTCCACGACAACTGAAAATTAGAACTAGTGATGAGCGCTGTTTTTCACTTTCGTCATCGGACGATAGTCATATCGTGCAATGTATACATGACGATTTCCCCTATAGTCGATATAGGATTATCGCTGATGACCATTAAACTCCTAATGGGAGAGGAACAACACCTTCATTACTTACAACACCCAAAACAGGCTGGAAGAAGCTTGGAATTAACATCCACAACAGTTAGGATACGTGCTACCATCTTAGCAAGACATTAGCAACCAAGAGTCACAGAAAAAAAAGTCACAGACCATTCACTAATCCTTGTCCTGTTACCACAGCCTGACCCTTAAACCAGCATGACCCAAAAAATTAAAAAGTCCAAAGGCAGTAATGATTTGAAACAATCATTTACGTGAAATGGACATTGACTATTATGGACTATAACCTGTCCCTGGCCACAAGTCATGAACCCTTAAACCTGTCTGACCCACAGATTAAAAAGTGCCAGAAAAAGGAGTCTTTCAACCACCATTTTAGATGAACTGGACATTGACCATCCCTGTCCTGGGCCACAGCATGAGCCCCAAACCTGCATGACCCCCAGATTAAAAAAGTACCGGAAAAAGGAGTCTTTCAACCACCATTTTAGTTGAACTGGACATTGACTATCCATGTCCTGGACCGCAGCATGACCCAAAAACCCGCACAAGTGCTCCTATGGACCATCAGCAGAAAATTTCTCAATAAGCAATAAACTATACTAAAAACAACTAGTTTTCTATTACTGCTGCTGCTAGAGCTACTTGCCATTCTACTGGTGACACTGTTCCACTGTGACATAAGAATGTAGAGCAAACGAAACAGATGTCCCCAGTAGGTCAACGAGGCCTGTCTGAAAATCCTTCATTCTACTGTCAAGTGGGTTGGAGGAAATTACTGATCAAGGCGGGTGAGGCTATAATCGTGGATCACGCAGGTTCAGCTGGCAGTGCCGGACTTACAGTGGGCATGGTGAGAGCCAGGGCTGGCGTCCGTCATCTATTAACACGCAAGTTCAGCTAGCAGGGCCCGAGTTACAGTGGGTGTGGTGAGAGCCAGGGTGGCGTCCGTCATCCATTAACACAGGAAAAAATGCCCTTATGACGCAACAACAAAAACAGTCGTGCTGAAGCAGAGTGTGGAAGCCGAAGTGTGAGCTAAGACCTCCAGCCTTCCTCAGTACACAGTCAAGACCTGGGTTAGGGCCTTTGAGAAATTTCTGCCTTACAAAAGTGCTTGCCCCTCTTTATGAGTGCGGACCAATTGAGCTTCACTTGGAGATGCTGGTGGTTGACGCTCCTGTTTCACCCAGGTGCCCTTTTTCTTCCCATTCTTTTTCTCGTTTTACTCAAAGTGTTGGAGAAAATTGTCTCTGTTCTTGGGGTGGCGAATGTGCTCCATATACCATGACCTGTAGTATAGCTGCATTTCACAGCAACATGCCCCCAAAAATTCTAAACATGACCCTTTGGCTACTCTTGACAAATGTGAAGAACAAATGTCTGTTAGAAACCATATTTTTTAAAATAGGACCTGTAGTATAGCTGAATTTCCCAGCAGCATGACACCAAAAATGATAAAAATGACTTCTCAGCCACTGTTAAAAATTGTGAGGGAGAAATACTACTTAGAAGCCACATTTCTGTTCCAAAGGACCTTGATTATAGCTGTATCTCACAGCAGCATGACCCCAAAACCATTGACAATGCGAAAAATTCTAAAGATGAAGTGAGTAAATGGAATACGTTTTTTCCATGAAACCCTGTACAATTGGTGTCTTTTAAATGATCATTTAAAAAAAAAAAAAAATTCAAGAGGACCATTTCTGTTTGAAGAGGAATGTGAAGTAGACCGGCATCTAATCGGTGACCTCGGCAATTGGGACCACAACATCATCAGAAATGCATCCTGATTCATCTTGATGAAAGTCAAACGATCCACATTATCTGTGGAAAGCCGGATGCGTTTGTCTGTAATGACTCCTCCAGCTGTGCTGAAGGTCCGCTTAGATATGACGCTGGCTGCTGGGCAGGACAACACCTCTATGGTGTGGCCGCGAGATCGGGCCATTCGTCCATTTTGGATACCCAGAAGTCGATTGGTTCCGGAACATATCCAAAAACATCAGTGTTGAGACGCAGATAGTCGTGCACCATGATCTTAAGCCTGTCTCTGTGTGTCGTATTTGTGCCCTGCATTACATGCGTTGGTGACGTGGTAAATAAGGATTGCCAGAGGTCACCCATTAGGCTTCTGCCACAATTGCAAAACTTGAAATCCACAAACGGAAACTCCAGCGAGTAAGTAGTTCTCCTCTTTATTCCATAAAATACATCACAGGACAGTGCAAAAACTATTCAACGCCAACGCGTTTCTGGTCTCTCTGGACCCTTGATCACGGCATACAACATACTAAAAACAGGTGCTCTTAAAAACACATTTAAAACAACGTCAAGCTTACACGTAGGGGAAAGGGGTGTGGCTTCAACTTTAACTCTTTCCTAAAACACAATCCAGAGCAATACATTTTATGGTTAGTTATATTTTGGGCTATGATTTCAAACTTTACCTGATATGCTACACATCGCCAGGCATGCCGCTTAATAGATATACATAAGTTCATTGCGTCTGTTCATGTCTTTTGGAAAGCGCAAGACATAATCCAAAAGGCCTCCCGCAATCTGGTTTTATGCTCCCAATCTCCACCGCGCAAGGTAGCAATTCTACCCTCATGTTGCTCAACGAAATGTTTGGCAGCACCTGAAATATGTGCTTGTTTATTTTTTATTCCTGTAAGGTGCTCCGCAATTCTTTGTTTTAATTTCCTAATTGTACTGCCTATGTACATCATATTACACTGGTTACACAAGATATAATAAATAATGTGATCAGATTAACAATTTATATATTGTTTTATTTTAAATTGTTTGGTACTATCACTATCCCTGGACCCATCCTGTGCTGCCAATTACCGACCAGTCTCTAACCTTCCCTTTATCTCTAAACTTCTGGAACGCTTGGTCTACTCTCGCCTGATCCGCTATCTCTCTGCTAACTCTCTTCTGGATCCTCTACAATCAGGTTTCCGCACCCTACACTCCACAGAAACTGCCCTAGTTAAAGTCTCTAACGATCTACACACTGCTAAATCTCAGGGCAAATACTCGTTGTTGGTTCTTCTGGATCTCTCTGCAGCATTTGACACTGTTGATCACCCTCTTCTCCTCAGCATGCTCAGCACCATTGGCCTCCAGGACACTGCTCTCGCTTGGTTCTCTTCCTACCTCTCTGACCGCTTCTTCAGTGTCTCATTTGCAGGTTCTTTCTTCCTTCCCCTCTCCCTCTTGCCGTTGGGGTCCCTCAGGGGTCGTTCTTGGGCCACTCCTCTTCTAATCTATACAGCCCCCATTGGACAAACTATTAGTAGATTTGGTCTTCAGTACCTTCTCTACGCTAATGACACTCAGTTATACACCCCCTCCCGTGACCTCACTCCTGCCCTGCTACAAAACACCAGTGACTGTCTGTCCGCTGTCTCTGACATCAAGTCCTCTCTCTATCTACAACTAAACCTCACCAAAACCGAACTTCTTTTTTTTCCCCATCTACTAACCAACCCCCATCTGCTATTTCTCTCTCAGTGTGTAGCATCACAATAACTCCTAGGCAGCAGGCCCGGTGTCTTGGGGTTATTTAGACCCTGAAACTGTCTTTCACCCCATATATCCAATCCTTGCGCGCTCCTGTCACTTGCACCTCAAGAACATCTCCCGAATCCGTCCTTTTCTCACTGGGGGAAACAACTCAAACTCTCATTACTGCTCTTATTCATTCTGTCTTGACTACTGTAACTCCCTGCTTATCGGTCTCCCCTCTGTAAAAATCTCCCCTCTCCATCTGCCTGAATGCAGCAGCCAGGGTTGTCTTTTTTTTCCAGCCGCTATCTGATGCCTCTACCCTGTTTTCACTCGCTCCACTGGTTGCCCATCCAGCACAGAATACAGCATAAACTCATCACTTTCACCATAAAGCTCTCCACAGTGCCTGCACCCCCCCTACATCTCCTCCCTCATCTCTGTCTACCACCCGCCCGCTCTCTCCGCTCAAACTTACGGACATCAAACTACAGACTACAATCATCCGAACCTCCCATGCCCGTCTTTAAGATTTTGCACGTGCTGCACCCATTTCTCTGGAAAATGCTACCACGTACCATCAGGCACAATCCCAGCCTTCGTTGTTTTTAAGAGTGTCCTGAAAACACCCTCTCCTAGGCGGCCTACCAAAACCACTAATTGCTAACCCCACACCTTCTATCACACCATTCCCGTCACTCCCTACACTAGGGCACTCACAGGCACTTATCTGTATATAGATGTAACAGTCATGGGGGCAGGTTCACCAATCTTTATGTAAACCTCCCCATATTTATAAAAACATGGCTGGGCCATTGTAAATTTAGCACTTCTCCCTCTTTGTTTCCCCCAGGCCACCCTCTTAGATTGTAAGCTCTTGCGAGCAGGGCCCTCACACCTTGTGTCTCACCTGTAAGTAGCGTTCACTGTGTAATGTCTGTTTTTTGTCTGTAATTATACCCTCTACATTGTAAAGTGCTGCGAAATTTGTTGGCGCTATATAAATAAAGATTATTATTATTATCCCAAAAAGTTTCTCCCTTGATCACTATTGGACACAGATTACATCTATTTTTACCACATGGGAAAAATCCCATATGTTGTAACCATGTGGAATTAATTTTACTCTGAAACAGACTAGGAGACAATTCATTACCTAACGTTTTACCTCTTTTGGAGACGCATATTCTTTGAGAATTGTATCTTGCCGCAAAATTTGAATATTTTTAAAAAAGATTTTTTTCACTAAATCAAAGTCATGACTGTATTTTGTGGAAAAGACCACCTGCTGTTTGATGTCTTTAACTTCCTCATTTGTCCTACTCAACATAGCCTCTTGTGTGTAGCTATTAATTTTATTTGCTGTTTCCCTTAGGATGTGATCTGGGTATCCTCTTGCTTTGAGTCTCCCATCTATTATTTCCTTTTCTGCAAGAAAATCTGTGTCTAACGTACATGCTCTCCTCGCCCTAGCATATTCCCCTCTTGGTATGGCAGCTATTGTATGTATGGGATGACTACTAGTTGCTTGTAAAATCGTGTTACCGCAATCCGGTTTCCTATACAGTCTCATGTGAACTCTCCCTAGTTCAGATGACCCCTCCAACTCCAAATCTAAAAGTGAATGTTGTATGCCGTGATCAAGGGTCCAGAGAGACCAGAAACGCGTTGGCGTTGAATAGTTTTTGCACTGTCCTGTGATGTATTTTATGGAATAAAGAGGAGCACTACTTACCCGCTGGAGTTTCCGTTTGTGGATTTCAAGTTTTGCAGTTTCGGAGCCTTGCCTGGCAGCTCTCCGAGCGGGTTCGCTGCACCCTTTCCGTTTATGAAATAGCAACAAGCAGGAGGAATGAAGTGAAAGTACCTGTGCTGGGGATTGTGTGGAGAAGGGCGGAGGCAGTTTTTCGATTTGAATTTGGAACTGTTCGGGCCAGGTTGCATGCCGCGACTACCACTAACCCAATAAGAATTACAGGATCTGCTATATCAATCATTGCATTCTCATTACCTTCTACTCCTTGCGTTTGCCATATCTATATACAGGCACGAGTGTTTGTTTTTATATATACCATCTGCAACAGTAGTTTAAATGGATCGGGTGGCTAGATTGGAACAGATGTTCCGTAATCAAGATGCATTACCTGAAGGGAGTGAAAATATCGGTGATCTGTATAAAACGCTTGAAAAACTTAAGCTACAGGAATTGAAAACCTGGTGGGACCATAATATCCTCAAAAAATACCTAGAGAAGGGTTAAGAATATAAAAGATACCAACATTTAACTATACTAAAGAATTCTTGGACAAATGGAATCAGATACTTACCACATGCTCCTTGAATTTAATAGGTTTAATTGTAGAGTATGAAAGTACCAAATTAGAGGAACTTGGTGAAGAAATGAAACAATTACAAATAAAGATAAATGCTGTAGAATTGGATCCAAGACATCGATAATTCAAAGAAAGAATGGAGAAAAATATTAAAATTATTAATAATAAAACAAAGAAATACCAGAGGGACCAAGATGATTATCAGAAGAATCAAATCTATACATGGACACAGGAAAGAAATAAAACTCTGGGGTCTATTTTGAGAGGAAGGAGCAGATATCGGTCCTATAGACACAATGTGAATTTTTTGGATACAGAGGGATCACAAACTGGCTCAGAATCTAGAAGTGTGGATATGGAGCAATCGTATATGGGCAGATCGAATACGAGGAGTGCATCTAAAGAACCTTCAGATCAGCCAAAAAACGACAAAGAAAAAGAGGAGGACGCAAAAACAAATCCAAAGAAACCAAAAAAGAATACCACAGCGAGAAAGAAAACCTAGAGGAGGAATCTTTCAAGAATTTAGTTGTATGGACTCCCACCATTTTAACTAAGGGACAAGTAGAAGTGCTAAATAAAGATTTAAATTTCGTTCCAAATAGAGGATTTGATCTTTTTCATACCATGTTAGATATCAATAGGTTCTCTAGATTGCTCACAGTTAAAATATTTTTTCATAATAAAACTAATAATGATATGGAAACAAGTGAGATACAAGAAAAAGTAGAGCCTAGGAAGCAGCAGAAAAATGAATATGAATTTTTGGAGTTTAGGGAGCAAAGATCCTTAATTACATTAAGGAATTGGAAAAGGAAAGTGAATGTGGCCTACATTTAGAGAGTACAGACATACAACATTAAACATCTAATCCACAGTTTTATCCCCTGCAAGCACGTGTCCCGACCCTGGATGCTTTCCAGGCAGCTATGGAGAGGGATTTAAAAAATATAAGTAAAAATAATAGAAAAATGAGAAATAGAAAAAGAAACAACTTGACATATTCTCAAAGAAAGGAAATCAAAATATTAAAAAATAACAAAAATCTTATCATCAAGAAATCTGATAAAGGGGGTAAAATAGTGATTATGGATAATGTATTGTACAAAAAACTAGTTATGGATGTTTTGGAGGCTCAAAACACATACCGTAGGTTAGAATCAGATCCAACCATAATATTTAAAAAGAAATTAAATGAACTGTTGGAGGAAGGTCAGCATATGGGGGTAATATCTGAAAAACAAAAAACTTATTTACAAGTAAAGAACCCCATAATTCCCATTTTTTACGGCATCCCAAAAACTCACAAGAACACATTTCCCCCTAAAATACGACCAATCTTGGCTAGCAATGGTTCCCTCAGCGATAAACTTAGTGGATGGGTAGATAACATGCTTCAACCCACAGTAAGAACTTTACCGGGGCATCTAAAAGACAGCACCAGCGTTTTAAAAACCTTTCAGGATTTCACATGGCAAGCATCTTATGTATGGTTAAGTTGTGATGTGGTCAATTTATATTCTGTTATCCCCCACCATCTAGCTATCGTAGCTATAGAATATTTTCTCAATAAAGATGGGAACTACAAAGAAGAAGAGAGAATCTTTGTCATTCAGAGTGTCCAATTTTTGTTGAAATATAATTATTTTAAGTTTGATAATAGCTTTTTTCTACAAACAGAAGGCGCCCCAATGGGAGCAGTATGCACTATATAGCCTGAGCAATCCTTATGGTGATGATATCATATGGTATGGGTGTTACATCGACGACCTCCTAATGGTGTGGGGTCGCGATGTAACGTCCATACCCAAATTTGTGGACTACTTGAATGACAATGAATATAATCTCAGGTTCACCTTTTCCTCCAACCCTTGGAGGATTTCATTTTTAGATTTGGAGTTGAAGGGGTCATCTGAACTAGGGAGAGTTCACACGAGACTGTATAGGAAACCAGAAACCTCCGAAATTCTATGGAGAGAAAGGCTCTGTGTCTGCATCTGTGTCTGTCTCCTCCTCCATCGCTGGTGGGACCTGATGTTTCAGAGTGTCCAACGATCGTTCCAGAACTAAGATCACCACATTCAAGCTTGTTGCCACATCAACAATAAGACAGTTGACGGGGAGGCCGAGCTGACACTGCAACGCAGCCAGGCAGGACGAAGCAGGGTGCGAACGGCGGAAGTGTGAGCTCAGACCTCGAGCCTTCCTCAGCAGGCAGTCCAGACCTGGGTAGCGCTTTAGAAATTTCTGGATGACGAGGTTCATGACATGTGCCAGGCAAGGGATGTGCTCCAGCCTACCGATCTTAAGGGCGGTCAGGAGATTTCGACCGTTATCGCACATCACCTTGCCTGGCACGAGGTTCTTGTCACCCAGCCATCGCTCGGTCTCGTTGCAAAGAGCCGTCCACAGCTCCTGGCCTGTGTGTTGACGGTCTCCAAGACAGATTAATTTCAACATGGCCTGGTTTCTATGAGCACCTGATGCCACCAGAGGACCTTGGGGGAAAGAACACTGCACCATCCCTGCGGTTTTGAAGAGTGTGCGCCGAGCCTGAGAGCCACCGTCACCCCCAGAGACATCCACCCAGCTCACCCAGTGAGCTGTCACTGAGATATAGCGGCCTTGGCCATGCTTACTAGTCCATGTATCGGTGGTGAGATGGACTTTGCCGGACACAGATGCAGACAACGCACTTGAAATTTTAGATGACACGTGGCTGGCCAGGGCGGGGACGGCTTTTCTGGAAAAGAAATGTCTGCTCGGCCTCTGGTATCGGGGGCAGGCCAGGGCCATGACGTGGCGGAACCCATCTGTGTCCACCAGACGGAAAGGCAACATTTCCAAGGCCAAAAGCCTGGCAATGCCGACATTCAAGCTTTTGGCTTTGGAATGGTTTGGGTTAAAGTGTTTCTTCTGCTTCCAAACCTGGTACACAGAAGGCTGGCTGCTAGACTGGCCGCTGTACGGCGTGCAGGTCGTCAAACTGGTGGAAGGAGAAGGGGTAGGATGGGTCTCTGGTGGTGCTGGTGGTACTCGAGCGACGGTGGAGGCTGAAGAAGAAGCTGATCCTTGATCATGACTCTGAGACATGGGCAGCTGAGGAATGCTTGGTGGTGGCTGAGGAGGAGGAGACCGAGGGTGTGACAGTGGTTGGAAGCCCGGGATTGGTGTGGCCTTTTTTGGCTTAGTGTTCCCTCCATTTCAACTCATGCATTCGCTGCATGTGACTAGACATGTTGGTGGTGGTTAAGCACCTAAGATTCTTCCCTCTACTGATGCATTTATGGCAAAGGCGGCATATGACATTGCTGGGAGAATCAGAGGCTTGCTCGAAAAAGGCCCAGGCTTGAGGTCCTGGACCTTTTCGACGGCGATAAGCAAGGAGCGGTGTTTCCGCTGATCGTGGCTTGCGGAAATCAGCGGACTTGTGCCCTCGCCCTCTCTCTCTCCTCGTCCAATGATGAAGCGCTCGCAAGCAAATTCTGCTGAAAAGACCACGTTGGATCCGCAATGTCGTCATCATCATCATCAACACAGGTGACTTCCTCGTCCTGACATTCTGCATCCTGGAGCTGCAGGCTACAAGCAACAGGAACTGCAAGGCGTTGCCGACCGCACAGGATTTTTGCCGATTGACCGGCTTCCTTCTCCTCCTCTGATGGCATCAGCGATTGGGCGTCAGAGCAGACAAAGTCATCCTCTTTGGCCTCTTGATCTTTGGAAATGCCTTCTGACCCCAACCGCATTGTGTCATCAAAGAGGTCTTCAGAAAATGGATTATCCACAGTGGTGGTTAAATGAGTTGACATTTGGCTGCCTTCACTTCATGTTGGACGGATGCTGACGATGCTGATGACAACATTTGTGGCCGTGACTGGGAGGACAAGGAGGTAAGACTGCTGGATGCAGGTTGCATTAACCACTGAAGAACAGATTGGCGACGCGGTTCGTTACTGAGATTCACAGGGCCCTGACCCAGCGATGACAGGCCTGACGGTCCTGCAACCGACGATCCGCTGGCTTGCGTGTTGTCGCCAGCACTGGAAGGAGCACCTTCTCTCGTACCTCTACCTCCATGTCCTACACCCCTCTTTGCTCGCTTACCACCTGCATTTCACTCCTTGTTCAGAAAGATAAAAATTTAGGAAGGTATTGAATAGTTTTTGACAGTCTCTTATTGAAAGACGGCAAATCACAGCTATTCTTAAATCCTTCTAATTTCCTACAGCCAACTAGGATTAGAAACAGAATTGTTTCTAGCGAATACCTGTGAGATGTGTTCTGGTAGAAGAACCGTAACACAAAATCAACAGTTTTCTTCCTTCAGTCCCAGGGATTTACAATTACCCAGTAGGACTAGGAATTGATAGTTTTCAACAAACTATTATACAAGTGCACTATCTGCGCCAAAATGAGATTCACAGAGCGCAATAAAACTATTTAAAAGTTACACAGATGAGAAATTGCATTTTTTGCAGCATTGACAAATGAGAACAGTTACTAGAAAATTTCTGCATCCAAATTTAAGTACAAGGTGGCTCTTTGAACAAAACTGGGCTGCACAAAATAAAAGGTACAATTTCACCTCAGGTGCGAGGTGTGCTGGCCAAAAACTGGTAAAAAAAAAGCCATTTCACTCCATCCGCACCCCTCCCCCCCTGCGGCTGTACAGCGCTAAATGCTTCTTCTTAAAAAGTCTCTGTCTAACTAACTAAGAACTGAAACTCTCTAATCTACCTATGTGCTAATGTTCACAGCTAAAAGCATAGTTGTCTGTATGAATAGAGAGAATTGTGTCTCTGAGCTGAGCTGTATTGAGAGAGAGCTAGCACACCTCCTGCTCTAGTGAGAGACACTGAAACACTGATGATGAACAGGAAACGCTGTTCTATGCAAAACAAGGTCATGTGATTTTTCCAGCCAATGACAACCATACACATCACAGTCATGACGTCGCACACGCAGCTCACCCTGCTCTATGCTCTAAGCTGATTTGCTGGCCGCCAAAATGACAGGAATCGTTGAAAATGGCGCGATAGTAATAGATTATCTGCATATTGTCACCTCAAATATTGCGTGATTGGAAATTTCCTGATGTATTATTTAGTACTAAAATAATCTTTCAATATTGTCACGGATGCCCCTGTCACCCTCGTCGCGGGCGCATCTGTGCTCCGGTGCCGTGCGGCGCCCCTTCTCGCACATCGGTTCTGTGGGAGAGGCGTTCCTAGGTGAAAATTCCTCCTCTCCACGCCTGATGATGGCGGTACAGGTCATGACTGATGCTGGAATCTCGTTCCAAGTCTCGGCGTTCCTGGACTAGGGCTCTGC
This sequence comes from Phyllomedusa bahiana, assembly GCA_025379985.1. NCBI lineage: Eukaryota > Metazoa > Chordata > Amphibia > Anura > Hylidae > Phyllomedusa > Phyllomedusa bahiana. The sequence goes on along the minus strand of JAODAL010013811.1, from coordinate 51,237 downwards.
CGGGAAATTCATCCACCAGTCCCTGGTGACACAGTATCGTCTCCCGTGGGTCCGCCTGGAGAAACCACTGGTGATCTGCTCAGTCAACGGGGAGCTGCTTAGCGACACCATACAATTTATCACCAAATCACTGTCCCTCCACGTAGGAGCCCTACATAAGGAGAAGATCTCCTTCTACGTGTTGCCTCGCTCCTCTTCGGCGGTCCTCCTCGGTAGAGATGGGCGAATCGATTCTAACGAAGTGGAATTCGTTTAGAATTTCAGGAAAACTTCAGTTCGGAACGAAGTCGAACTTTGGGGACTTCGTGTGAACGAAGTGTGCTTTTGATTGATAAAATGGCTGCGAGCACATGGCGCTACATGGGGCAAAGCACTCTGGGAGGAAGAAGGGCATAGCCTGCATGACATGTGCAGAGATGAAGCCAATCAGAGACCGGCGGGATTCTGTGACGTCACCGCACTATATAAGTCCGGGCACGACGCTGGGAGCTCATACCGCTCTCACTGTACTGATCAGGGAAGGTGCTGCCGTGGCTGATAGCTCTTACTGAAGAATTGATTTTTATATAGCGATTTCTGTGGGGTGTCTCAGCTTGTCTCAGAGACTGTTCTCTTGATGTTCTATTTCTGATTTTTTGGGGTATTGGATCTGAAATTTCCCGTGTGCGTCCACTACAGCTGCATATACATTCAATATCCAAGTCGGATCTAAGCAGTTCCTGTTGCATTCATTTAAAGAAACAGCGTTTTTACAATACAAATACCACTTCATTTTTGGCTGCTCAATTCTACTGCGCAATTTACATCCAGGGGTTAATTAAGCGTTGTTTTGCTGGTGTGCTGACCCCAAGAAACCGTCTTTTTTCAACGCCAAAATATCTACATTTTTCCTATAGCCTAATTTACAAGTAAAGGTTTATTCCAACTGTCTCTCTTGTTGTGTGGCGTAGAAAACACGCAATTGTAATACGCCACAAAGCTACTAGTTTGTGCGGCTCAATTCTTTGGCGCAATTTACATCCAGGGGTTAATTAAGCGTTGTTTTGCTGGTGTGCTGACAAAAATAAACCGTCTTTTTCCACGCCAAAATATACACATTTTCCTGTATCCTAATTCATAAGCAAAGGTTAATTACAACTGTCTCTCTTGTTGTGTGGCGTAGAAAACACGCAATTGTAATACGCCACAAAGCTACTAGTTTGTGCGGCTCAATTCTTTGGCGCAATTTACATCCAGGTGTTAATTAAGCGTAGTTTTGCTGGTGTGCTGACAAAAATAAACCGTCTTTTTCCACGCCAAAATATACACATTTTCCTGTATCCTAATTCATAAGCAAAGGTTAATTACAACTGTCTCTCTTGTTGTGTGGCGTAGAAAACACGCAATTGTAATATGCCACAAAGCTACTAGTTTGTGCGGCTCAATTCTTTGGCGCAATTTACATCCAGGGGTTAATTAAGCGTTGTTTTGCTGGTGTGCTGACAAAAATAAACCGTCTTTTTCCACGCCAAAATATACACATTTTCCTGTATCCTAATTCATAAGCAAAGGTTAATTACAACTGTCTCTCTTGTTGTGTGGCGTAGAAAACACACAATTGTAATACGCCACAAAGCTACTAGTTTGTGCGGCTCAATTCTTTGGCGCAATTTACATCCAGGGGTTAATTAAGCGTTGTTTTGCTGGTGTGCTGACAATAATAAACCGTCTTTTTCAACGCCAAAATATATACATTTTTCCTGTAGCCTAATTCATGTCCGAAGGTTAATTAAGCCTGTTTGTGCTTTTACATTTAGTAAAACACAAAGTGTTTTTAAGCGACACATGCAAGTACATTTTTCCAGGCCATTTGTGGAGCGCAATTTATATCCAAGGGTTACCCAAGCTTGTTACCGGGTTCATTTGGAGTCAAAAACAGGGTGTATATTTATCATATACAGATATCATCATCAAACAGTGTCTGTACATTTAGAAAAAACAAGGGGCCCCGGGGAAAAAAAACCCGCTTTGCAGGCCCAAGAAAGTAGCGGCACGGGGGTCAGCGAGGCGCGCGGCAGTATCTCTCAGTGGGAGCGTTGGGGGAAAAAATCCGATCCTCGGCGGTGTGGGTTTTTGTAGACACGGAGGAGCCGAATAGGGGTTATGTAAATCGGGTGGGCAGAAAGTGAAGGTGGCCAGGGGGCTAACGTTGGCACCACGGCCCTGCTCAACACATCACGTCACCACCGGGGGGCCTGGGAAAGTGGCCAATGGGGGGTCCATCCTGCGCCCAGCAACACAAGCGGGCCCCCCAGTGGCACGCATGCCTTGCAGCCAGTAAAAGCTCCATCACCTGCAGAAGGGGGAGCTTTTCTTTTTGACATCATCCCCGGGCCCAGATGCTCCGCCCCTCGCTACTCAGGGCGCCAGCAGTCTTCAGCGAGGGGGATTGCAAAGAACAACAGTATTCTAACCATCCTAAGGTGCAGCAGTGCCATGCCCCCCTGTCCAAGCTGTTGGTACTTCGCCCCTCCCCCCAAAATGGTGGACTCTGCACGGTTTTAGAGACGAATGGCTTTGCCGACCCAAGATGGAGATTCCAAGCTGTAATTTCTTTTCCAAAAAAGGCACTACCACATTTCAAAAATATTGAACAGAAGGTGGCCAGTCCTTGAGCTTATCGTTTTTTTCCAAGGTGCCGGCAGGCGGATCGGAGCTGTAAACTTGGTCAGGGCTATACATGTCCTTTAGGGCCCACTGGGTGGATGTCTTCTGCCCGGCCCCCCAAAAAAAAACTTGGAAAGGGATGGCCTTTCTCCCCCACATTGTCAAACTGGGCTCCCCCCAATGTCCGTCCCCCTCCTCCACCACCCCCCATCTCAGCCCCACAAGTACGCTCCTTCTCCCACATGTGTGGGCACAGCGGTGTCACACGTTCTCACCGGTTTCCCCTGGGCAAACCCACACAGGGGAGGAACTGTCCACGCATGCAGCAAGAAATGATGTGTGGTTTTCCCCGCACCAACTGCAAATTGGAACCAGGGTGCGGCAATGGGAGTAACATGGGTCCGCGCTGCACCGAGGAGGGATGGCCCATGCCCCCTGGATGGGCACTTTTTCAATTGGTTGTGAAAAGGTTCCTAAAGTTTTTCCACGATCTTAAAGTTTCTGAAATGGCCAGGAAACTGTGCATGCACTTCATCCATTTTACAAAGCCTCCTCGATTGCGGGCAGAAGGCTCCCCCAAAACACTCTGATATGCGATTTTCCACCTGCTGGAATTCCACCCTTAAATGTTGGCCCGACTGTATAAAAGGAAAGGCTTTAAACGTTTTTTTGATGTCCGGGCGACAGAAGTACCCCCCTGTGTAGCTTTGACGTCGCCATGGCAGCCCAGCGTGACCCCTCCGTTTGTTGGGGCCATTGGAGGCATTATTTTCAGTGCCCAGGACAGGGGATGAAAAACGTCTTCCACTGCTTCATGCCCCTGGAACAGATTGAAAAATTGTTGGGCGGGGGGATGGGGACGTGGCGACTCATCTCGTGGCCTAGGGTCCGGGGGGGACTGAAAGGGAGGAGGAGGGGAGGAGGCATTGGAGCAAAGCTTTGTTGGTAAAATAGTGGATTTTTCCCAGGTGACAAGAGGGAGGAGCAGGGCACTGGAGGAGGTGGATGGAGATGAGGAAAACGAGGCAGATGACCCCAAAGCACCGTGGCGTTACAGGGAAATGGAGGCAGGGAGCCCTCGGAGACATGGCAGAGGGCCCCGCACGCTTATCTGCCTGGCTAGTGACAGCCGAATGCCGCACCCGGCAGGGGGATGACTTCTGGATCTCCCCCTTTTGGGGCCCCCTCGCTACCGGAAAAAAATGGGAGCCTTTTTCCCCAGCTTTGGGAAGGAAACAAACTCAAATACTATGGGGAAACCCCTCGTAATCTTTGGGGCCGCTGCTATGTGCGGCTCCCCTCTTGACAGGTCGAGGGGGGGGTTCCTCAGCGCTCACGTACTACGGGCCCCGGCTGCTGGGGAAGAGGGGGGTTTTAGGAGCAGTACCAAGCTCCATCATAGAAACCCAAAGTTGGAGCACGAGGCAGCTTCCTTCACCCCCCAAGTGAGGGGGGGCAGTCCCCCGCAGCGCAGCGCAGCAGGCCCCTGGAGAGCCCCCTGAACAACAGGTTGGGCCTATTTGGACGCACCTGCCACCTCAGTTAGAAGACCGCTGGACTACTGGCACCCAAAACTGGATTTGGCCGCAACTTCCCGAGTTTGCGTGGAGAAGCTGCCCCTCCCCGGGGCCATATTGGGGAATCGAGGGGTTTTCAGTGCGGGGGGGCCATCTTTACCCAAGGAAAACCCCGCTTGCCACGGAAATGGGGAAGACTGCCTTTGTAAGATGAATCAGGCGGGATTGGCCGGATTTCCACACACCAATGCCTTAGGCGTCAGTCTGGGTTCAAACTACCTCCCTCAGCAACTTTTCTGCGCCCCCCACCCGCCTGATCCCACACATTTTGCAGTTTCTCCCTCTGCCTACCCCTTTTACCCGGGGGGAAAGCCCCCCACTCAAACCCCTGTCATTGTGCCCCTCAGCCTCAGCTGCTGTGCTGCTGTTGTCGTGACATCCACATGTGCATTGTGCCATCTCTGCCTCATGCTTTGCTCCTGGGGCCCTCACCCCGAAACTTGTCTTGTGCCCTCTGTGGCCCCACTCCCTTTTTTTTGCCCCCTCCAAATTTGTCATTGTGCCACTGTCTGAAATCATGCTGCTGCGGGCTGCTGCCCTGTCCTCCCACTGTGCATTTGCCACTTGACCTCTATGCTGCCGCCGTGACCTCCACACTGTATCATTGGCCACTCGTGGCCTAATATTTTGCCACTCCAGAATGCCATTGGCCATGTCGACCTCATACTGCTGCCGCCGTGACCTCCACAGGTGATTGTGCCCTCTGTGGCCTAATACTTTTTGCCGCCCCCTTAAAGTCTTGGTGCCCCTGCCCGACCTCAACTGCTTCCGCCGTGACCTCCCACTGTGTGTTGTGCACTCTGTGGCCAATATGTTTTGCCGCCTCCATAATGTATTGTGCCACGCCCGACCTAACTGCTGCCGCCGTGACCTCCACACTGTTCATTGTGCCACTTGTGGCCCAATATTTTTTTGCGCCTCCAAAATGTCATTGTGCCACTGCCTGACCTCATGTGCCGCCGCCGTGACCTCCACCTGTTGATTGTGACTGCCCCGATCATGCTGCGCTGTCGGACCTCCACACTGTGTGATTTTGCCCTTGTGGCCCAATACTGTTTTGCCCCCTCCATAATGTCTTTGTGCCACTGCCTGACCTCATCTGCTGCCGCCGTGACCCCCACACTGTACATTTGCCCCTCTGTGGCCCAAACTGTTTTTCCGCCCCCTTTAAAAGTCATTTGCCACTGCCTGACCCCATAATGCGCGGGCCTGCCCCCCACACTGTGTGATTTTGCCACTTGTGGCCTAATATGTTTTTTCCGCCTTCCCCAATGTCATTTTGCCCCTGCCCGACCTTTAAACTGCTGCCGCCGGACCTCCACACTGATCATTGTGCCCCTCTTTGGGGCCCAAAACTGTTTTGCTGCCTCCCTAATGTCATTGTGCCCCTGCCCCACCTCATACTGATGCCACCCGGGCCTCCAAAGTGTGATTGTGCCCCTCGTGGCCTAAAACTGTTTTGCCCCCCCCAAAGTCATTGTGCCACTGCCGACCTATCGGCCGCCGTGCCTCCACACTGTGTGATTGTGCCACTCTGTGGCCTAATATGTTTTCCCCCTCCATAATGTCATTGTGCCCCGCCCGACCCAAAACTGCTGCCCTGTGAAATCCCAAAACTGTTTTATTGGCCACTCTGTGGGCCAATCTGTTTTTGCGCCTCCATTAATGTATTGTGGCCACTGCCCCGACCCCATTGCTGCCCCCCGTGACCTCCACACTGTATCATTGTGCCACCTGGGCCTAATATGTTTGCCGCCTCCATAAGTCATTTGCCACTGCCTGACCTCATGCCTTTTTCCCCCCATTACCCCCCACCTGTTCATTGTGCCCCTTGTGGCCTAATACTGTTTTCCGCCTCCATAAAACTCATTGTGCCCCTGCCTGACCTCTATGCTGCCGCCGTGAACTCCACACTGATCATTGTGGGCCCCCTCTGTCCTAATACTGTTTTTGCCCCCTCCATAATGTCATTGTGCCACTGCTGACCCCTTTTGCTGCCGCCGGACCCCCCAACTGTGTGATTGGCCCTCGTGGCCCAAAATGTTTTTCTGCCTCCATAAAGTCATTGTGCCACTGCCACCTCATATGCTCCGCCGTGACCTCCCCCTGTGTGATTGTGCCCTCTGTGGCCCCAATACGTTTTTGCTGCCTCCATAATGTCATTGTGCCCTGCCCGACCTTACTCTGCCCCCGTGACTCCACACGTTTTCATTGTGCCCCTCTGTGGCCTAATACTGTTTTGCCCCCTCCAAATGCCATTGTGCCACTGTTGACCTCATATGCGCCGTGACCTCCACACTGTGTGATTTTGCCATCTGTGGCCTATACGTTTTTTCCACTCCGAATGCATTGGCATGCCTGACCTCATGCGTGGGCTGCCGCCATCCCCCCCCTTGTCATAATTTTCCACCTGAGTCTCAGCTTGTTTTTTTTCCCGTTTCGCTAGCTGACTTTATCAGGTACATTCCCGCTTGAGTTTTTTTGGGCATTTTGCCCTCTTATGCCCAGGGAATTTTTTAAATGAAAGCGATTTTTAAGAGCGGGGCAGTCATGTGCGTGTCCCTACTAAAAAAAAATTGTATGAAGACCAAACCAAGCTCCCTCGCTATTTTAAACATGGCACAATGTTCTACAGACCCTGCAGGGTCTGGGCAGCCGGAAAAGCTGTTTTTTAACGCGATTCGTGCCAAAGAATTTTGGACGAAACAATTTTGTCGGAAAAATTCGGCAAAGTGACTGAATCGAATTTTTGAGAAATTCGCCCCTCTTACTCCCGGGCTTCCTTGGTACGGTCCCTCTCCTACGCAGACTGGACGTCTGGGGAATAACTCGCGGGGGTTTAAAAATGTCGGGGGTTGTGTGGGGCACCCCGCCCGTGCTTTGCACCCGCCGACCCCCTTTTGAGCCGCTGCCCGCCCCCCACCTGAATATCTGGAGTTCGCGATGTTTTCTTGAGAAAAAAGCCGAGGTCTTCCTCCGCACGTCCCTACGCTTTTTCCCCATTTACTTTTCTGCCCGGTCCCCTTCCCTCGGGCAGGTCACCCCCTTTTTCCATTTCCCGAGACAAAGCCATGCGGGTACTACGGGGAAAAATTCCCGAAGGGGGTTTTACGAAAATCCTCTTTTCCCCGCGGGCGGGATTCTTCTTCTGGAAAGAGGCGGGTTCCTTTCAGCCCCGCATCGATTAGGGGGTCTTTAAAAAGACACGGTGAAAAACCGGTAGCCTCTCCGGATCACGGAGCTCCTTGCCGTTAGGGTTTCAAAAATCTTTCCAAGTGGATTGAGAGGGGCCTACAATTTTGGTCTTTAAACCGCAAGGGCAAGTGGAGCCGGGCCCTTTTAAACCCCGAGACGGGCACTTTGGTACTGGTCAGCCTTTGGGGGCTGATGTAATGCCCGGCAGTCTTCCGGAGTTCATGAAGACATCTTCAGGGATCTCCTTATTTTCTGTGTCGTGGTCTACTGGAGGACCTCTTGGTGTACTATCTGATCTTGATACTCATCAGCGTCCACGTACGCCAGGGTGCTGCAATGCATACCAGCTTACCAATCTGTATGCAAGCTAGGGAAGTGCCTCTCCTTCAAGCTAGCTTCCATTCCTGGGGCTATATCATAGTTGGACCAAGGCCTTTACAAGATGGACCAGGCCAAGTTGGCGGGCCGTATTGCAATGGGGCCACGCCAAGTGGGCCTTAGGCCCATAAAGCGGTCCTGGTTTCTGCATTTACTACCGGCAGGTTCATCCGCACTTCTCCACACTGGTGGCTCCTTGTGTCCCTTAGAAAGAAAAACGCTAATCCACGCAGCTGGCCTTCTGAGCTGAGGAAGCGGTTTGCAACTAAAGACTGCCTTGCCACTGCGTCTATCCTGTCGCGGCCCAGACCCCGCAAACCCTTTTCTCTGAAGTGCGCCTCGTCGGTGGGAGCGGAGCAGTCATCATGCAAAGGGGCCCACAGGCAAATCGGTCTTTGTGGCTTCTTTTCTAAGACTTTTTCACAGGCGGAGAAAGAATTACACCATTGGGAGACCGGGAAATTTTTAGCCATCAAGCTGGCTTCTACGGAAGAATGACGTTTTCTGCTGGAATGTGCCGGATCCCATTAGTATCTACTCGGATCACAACGAACCTCCTAGGACTTCAAACGGCTCAGTGGCTCACAATCCACGCCAAGCTAGGTGGTCGCTTTTCTTCTCCCGCTTTAATTTCAGATTCAACTTCTGACTGCTGAATAGAACGTGAAGGCTGATAACCTTTCCGTGCCTCGGATGTGGTGGGTGAGATGCGATCCAGAGACATAATTCCCTAAGGAAACGCCCTTGTCTCCACAGACTCTTGTCGACTCCGAAACGTTCGCGGGAAGACATATGTTCGTCCCTGCACTCGTAGACGTATCCTGAAGTGGGGGCATGCTCAATGGTGGCGGGAAATCCTGGTGCTCCGCAATAGACGTTTTTCCTGGTCTCCGGTTCATTGGTGGCAGGACCTCGCTAAAGATGTCAAGGAGTTTGTACAGTCGTGTACCTCCTGTACCCACAACAAGACACCACGTCACAAGCCGGCGGAACTCTTGCACCCATTGCCCATCCCTACGCACCATGAATCACGTGGCGTTGGACTTCATAACCGATATACCCCTTCGTCGGTAAATTCGTTGTATGGGTGGTCAGTCAGTTTTCAAACATGGCGCATTTTGTCTCTTTGCAGGCCTGCTCTGCCCGCGCTGGTGAGCTATTTTTTCTCCACATTTTTCGTCTGCACGGTCACCCTCTGCAAATCGTCTCGGACCTGGGGGTGCAGTTCGTTAAATATAATATAAATTCTGGTGGGCCCTTTGTTCTCATCTCCAGGTGATGCTCTGACTTCTCATCTGCATACCCCCCCTGACGAATGGCAGGTGGAGAGAGTAACCAGGGTTCTGGGGTGTTGCCTGCGCCACTTTGTCTCGGCTCGGAAAGTGATGGTCCTACTTGCTTCCGTGGGCAGAATTTTTCTTACAAATCCCTGGACTCAGATATCGCGGAGCGCCTCTCCCTTCACATCGTGTACGGTCTGCTTCCCCATCCACCTCTCCCGCTGGCATTCTCGTTGAGGTTCCGGCGGCAGGATTCTAATCGGTTCAGGGGACATGAGGAACATGTGGTCCTGACCGCCAATCCTTGCTCCGTGCATTCTGAGCGCACGAAGTTCAAGCTGACAAAACAGTAGAAGTCCCCCTCGGTCTTCTCCCTAGGTGACAAGATGTGACTGTCAGCAAAAATGTCCGCCTTAAGTATCCTACCTACAATCTGGCGACGCCGCTTGTTGGGACCTTTTTGAGGTCTTAAGGCATAAACCTGGTGGCCTCTAAACTCTAGCTCCCTCATACTATGCGCATCCGAACTCTTTCATGTTCGCTACTAAAACACTGGTCCTGAAACGTTTCTTCTGGCAAGAAGGTCCCTCCTTAGTCTGTTGGTTGATGCCTCCATGTCTTGTGGTCAATAGACATCTTGGGTATGAATAGATGAGGACTAGGGGAAAACACTGTTTTCTGTTGACTGGAATGGGGTTCGGGCCAGAGGAAAAGGTTTGGGAGCCGGAGGAGAAATTTCTGGGACGTTGCATAATTCAGAGATTCCTCCAGACTAGAACGAGGGGGGGGGGGGGCCAAAGAGGGGGTTACAGTCACAGATGCCCCGGGTCGCGGGCGTATCTGAGCTCGGATGTCGTGCGGCGCCCGTCCCGCACGTCGGGTCGGGGGTCCGCCCAGCTCCCTGCCATGCCCAGGTCTCTTAGCACGCTCCTGCTCTGTCTGCCTCTGTCCCTCCGCGCGCACGCGCCGGCAGTGTTAGATTTAAAGGACCAGTGCACTGGTAATTGGCTATTGCCAGGCACTGTCCCCCTACTTTTTAAGCCTGCCTACTTCCTAGCAGCCTTGCCGCGGTTTTAGTGCCATTGCCGTACGAGAAAGCATTCCCTGATGCCTTGTCTGATTAACTCGTGTACGATACCCTCTGCCATACGTTTATTGACCAGAACTCTGAAGCGCATCTGACCTTCCTGCTGTACCCCGGCTACAAGCTGCTGATGTATCTGTACTTGCCTACCCTTGGCCGCATCGCAAGCAAGTTCCGCCAGTGGAAGCAAACTGGTAGATTCCCGCCGCAAGCAAGTCCATCAGCTTTGCGAACGGGGGGGGGGACTCAGGTGAATACCGGGACCTACTTAGTTTCCGCTCCCTGGTGTTGGGCTTCCCATCGCTTGCTGTGGCTCCAGCGATCCACTACCGCAGACTGTTTCAAAATGTCATTTGATATATTATTGTTATGTTTATTTTTCCTGTTTTGCTCAGTGATTTATGCTCTTTTAGATATGATGGTGCAACTAGATTCTTATACCTCGTTTTTCTTTTCCTTTCTAGTGACATTTATTGATAAGGTGTAAAGGACTGAAGCAGCACATTCTATCTTCTCACACATTCACTTAGGAGAATATTTGCATGTGGAGCTCTCTTTAAAATAAAGAACTTGAATTTGAATATTTCATAACTTTATTGGAGCGAAAGGTGAAAATTATAATTTGTTTTACTGGTACTTGAATTATTCCTTCATCAAGAGCAGTACAGGATGGATGTATCTACCTTCTCCCATTACCAATATTCTATTCTATATGTTATGTCCCCATATGTCAATCATTTACTGTGATCTGCAGGAGAGGAGATGATACAACAATAGAATGGATATAACAAACAGAAGAACATTTCCACTTCTAGGATTCAGGGTCTCTATGGAATAAGGGTCTCATGTTCCCAATGACCCTGTCCCTGTGTTCTCTCTGGTTGAATCAGGATGATATACACTTGGGGAGGAAGATAAAAAACCAGCAGCCCCGCACTAGAGGTCAGGATAGCAAATACCTCACAGCCACCATGTATTTGCCCTGGGTGCTCAGATTTGCCGGGATGAAGGAGATCACACACTGCAGAATAGCAGGCATGCTGAAGGTGGATGAGCTGAGCCTCATTTGAAGTGGCAGTTAACTTCCGAACCAGAAGCCACAATGGGAAAACTCAATAGCGAAAAGAATCCCTGTAACCCAATCAAATTAGAACGCGTGACTGAGCCTTCATTACACGTAATATCATACTTCTTGTTGTCGATGGTGGTCATAGTAGGGAATGGGGGAGAGGGAGATCAGCAGACCATAGATATGATAACCTGTCCATGGAGCAGAAGAAACCAGCCGATGGACATTAGTGGCTCCCACCCAATCCTTTTAGCTTGCTCAGGCTTGGTGGCATTGAAGGCCTCTCAGAAGGACTAAGAAGGATTTGCCAGAACACAAGATACAGACACTGTTATCCAGGATCCCGAAGCAGATTGTCTCATCAAACAGGTTATTTCATTGGACATCCAATAATTGCAAGGAGCAGAGGAAGGAGTAATGTTCAGAGGCACCATGGAGAAATACAGCTGATGTTCTGGTTCATTGGGTTTCATACAGGAGGTGGTGATATTTCCAGATATCCCCAGAACAGCACAAGTGACCCCCAAAACAGATAATGGAGAGAAGCGTCAGAGAGATTCTACCACATCATTTGAAAAGGAATTCAATGCTTTTCTGGAGGCAGACGACTCTCATCGCATCAGGTAATGATCCTTCAGGACATTTCACACATTCATCTGCATCTACAATATGAGAGGAGGTGACACAATCAATAGTATTACAGGATACAGCAAAGCAATCAAAGTGTCATAACAGATATTTTAACAGGACAGAGAAAGGGAGCGGACTGGGAGGGACAGGACGGGCTGGAAATCCCTGAATACAGATTACAGCCTCCCTGTGGGGCTGAGCCGAGGAGATAACCATTAAGCAATAAGTTCTGAAGAGAGTGAGAGGACATCAGCAGAAGAAGGGATAAACAATATAGCATATTATATCCGTATAGCAGAGCAGAGCACAAATGTACAATCACAGAAACGGCACAAGCATGGAGGATCCTCAGGACTTGGAGATCAGGACAAGGTATCTTCAGTCTAGACCCTGCCTCTATACCAGTGATAGTGAGCAGAGCTTGAATACCATTAGACATTTCTTACCATTGATAAGAACTTTATTGGCCTCGCAATTTTTCAGCCTTATCAAATCTTCTTTGAAGGTTTTAAGGGTTTTGTACTATTTTGTAAGGTTAATGAGTGACTGAGACACGAGAATAGTTTTTAGAATTACAGAAACCTCATCATACATTTGAAGAAAAGATCTGGAGTGACAAAGTTTGGGTAGATTCTCTCAATTACATATTACTGTGGCCTTGTGTGATCAGATTGGACCCCATCTATCAGTCTGCAGTATGGATCATTCTATACATACATCTGATACTCACCTGTGTTGTATGGAGATCTCCCCTCAGAACATCCTACCAACTGTAGCAAACAAGGTGAAAAACTCTCATGACTTTCCTGTATCCAGGGTCAACAGCTGTCACTACCCCCACCGACCGAGGGGTCTGACCAAACCATTCCAGAAGATAAGAAGGAAAGATACAAACAAGTGAAATGGGGACAATATTGGAGTAATGATGATGAGCATGTCTCTTACAGTAAATCACCTGTAAAATAGCGAATTCTGGAAAGATTGAGATTGTTTTATAGATTAGACATGACATCAGTGATAGTGAGCAGAGATGAGCGATCACTAAAAAAAAATCTAGATCGAGTCGGTTGCCGATTTTAAAGAAGATTGTGTCGATTTTTCAATCTCGATCGATCGCCGATTCCCATTAAAGTCAATGGTAGAAGAGGATCAGGTTAATTTTTCGGCCGAAACAGGTGAAGAACGTGTGTAATCACATACCATAAACAGGTTAACTGGACTCGTTGGAACAACTTAGTGAAGACAATTTGGCTCTAAGATTGACAGAAAAAAATTCACAGGCTAAAATAATTCATTCCTTTTAATGGCTAACTGAAAAGATGAGGGCAGCTTGCAACCAGGGGTGTAGCTATAGAAGGTGCAGTGGTAGCAGCTGCCACGGGACCACTTTGACACATAAGAAGACACCGGTATTGGAAATAGCACATGGTAACTGGCAGGAGACCCCTATAACTTTTTGCACCATGGCCCAAGAACATGTGATATATGTGGTGGCAGTAAGAACATCCCAACGGGGAACATGGAGGTTCAGCTGGCAGAGTCGTAGTTATAGGTGGTTCAGCAATAGCCAGGGCTGCGGTCGGTCATCTATTAACCGTTTCAGGGCCCCATGCAGCTAAATAAAATGGGACCCCGACCCATTACTATTCCTATTTTTAAAACATATCACTGGACCCCTTTTTGTTAGGCACTTATGGGAGTACTTTCCTATGGCCTTGGGACCTATTTTACAGTAGCCTGACCCCCAAACCAGCAAAAATGACCTTTTGGACACTCAGAATAAAATAAGCAAAACTAAATGAGTATTTTTAAATAAGCTTTTTTTCAATACAACCTTGGATTTTTTTTCAAGGTGGAATGTGTATTTCACATTGTGAAGAAGACATGCTACAGTTTACTAGTCAGTGACATCGGCAACCGGGGGAACAAATCAATTCAGAGATCCACGCTTGTTCATTTTGATAAATGTCAACGATCCACATTGTCGGGAAAGGTCGGATACGTTTGTCAGTTTATCCCCCTGCAGCTGTGCTGCGGGCATGAAAAACATTTCTATGACGTGCAAGAAGCTCAGGTCATTCATCCATTTTGGGGACACCAAAAGTCGTTGGGGTCCGGCCCAAGTCCAAAAAATCGGGTTGACCCGCGGTAGTCATGGACCATGGTCTTAAGGTGGACTCTTCTGTCTGAATTCTTCCCCTTGAGGTGTTGGGAGGTGTAAAAAAAGATTGCCACATGTTACTCATAGGGTTTGCCACTTTGCCGCGCTGCGGCGGCAAATTACCATTCAATGCTGTCACTTGCTGACGTTGTTCCAAGTGAATTAGAAAAATGAGAAGAACAAAATATGTCTCAAGTTGGTCAAGAGCACTGTTAAAATTTCCCGCATTTACTGTAAATTTGTGTGGGTGGAAGGAATTTGTGACTTTGATTTGTAACTGGATCAAGGGGGTGGCCCCCCGTAATCGCTTTCTTTTGTTTTGCCTTGATGAGTGGTTCCCCCTCCCCCTCGGGAAAAATCTGTGCCAACTCTTACCACTGAAAGGAATTGGTACCGTCCGTGTCCTGCCCTGCCTATCACCCCCCTCCGCTTCCTCACCCTGAGCGTCCCCACCCCGGGCACCCTCCTGGCTGTACTCTGTGAATGATCTGCCTCCTGTCCACCCCCGGACCCGAAACCCCCGCCAAAAGAAGCCTATAAATTTGGGAAAGAGCGGCTTCTAGATCCAGGCGAGTAAGGCTCATCCTTTATTCCCCCCGTCACTGTAATTTGAGGACCTGCTACCGCAGGGGTTAAACTTGTTCCGTAAAAATATACCACAGTGGTTTTAAACTGAAAAAAGGCTTTGTCCTGATTGACCATTTTGGGGGTCTTCAAAACTGTTTAGAATGTTGAGAGACCCTTCACCTGCCTCCACCCTCTATGGCTCAACACCCGAGGTCCGCACAATGCTTGTCAGGCTGCCACACTTCATACTGTGTAGCATTTTACTGCTGCTCAAACCTGGGTGTGGAGGGTGGAATTCAGTGTTTGCCAATAACAATGGCGGGTTGCGGGAGGGTGGCGTGCAATGTTAGTGGGCCGGGGGGTTTTCCAAAGACGGGGTTTTCAAGCCTGGCCTTCCCCAGCAAGAGTCAAACGGGGATTTTGGGAAATTTTACCGGTTATGATTTTGTGAAAAGGAAGGGATTGCGTAATTTTTAAAATTTGGGGCAGCCACTGGTCGGGTTCAGTGCGCGAGCCATCCACAGTTCTTGACTGGGGGTGTTGCTCTCCAAGACCGTTTAATTTCAGAAAGGCCTGGTTTTCTTGGCCTGTTTACCCCTGTGAGGTTGGGGGATTTGATTGAACTCTTGGTAAAGTTCCCCCAAGCCCAAAAGCCCATCCCCGGGGAGTCATCCCCCCAAAAACCCAGTGAGCGTGGGGTCCCCCGAGGTTCTTCCTATGTCTGTATCAGTGATTTTTGCCACGTGACTGGCCCGGCCAGTGACGCTTTTCTGGCAGAGAAAAGCCCGTTGTCATTTGGGATTGGGGGGTACCAGGGCCCTAATGTGGCGGAAACCCATCTGTGTCCACCGGTGGAAGGCCAAAATTTCCAAAGGCAAAAAGCCCCGGAAAGTCAACATTCAGGCTTTTGGCTTTGGGATGGTTGGGGTAAGCGTTTTTTGCTCCCCCACCCCGGTACAAAAGAAGATGGCGCCAGACTGGCCGCTGTACGGCCTGCAGGTCACATTGATGGAAGGGGAAGGTGTAGGCTGTGTAGCTGGGGGTGGGAATCAGCTGACAGTATCTGGGACTGGGGATGGTGCTTGCTCCGGCACATCGGACGCAGAGGACCGCTTGGTCTTTGAAGTGCTGGAGGGGGAGGAGCGGGATGTCCCACTAGTTGGAAACCCGGGAACCCGTGTGGGTTTTTCTCCAAGTGACTCCCCCACTCCATTCATGCTTTAGCGCAGTGCCCATGCAATCCGGCTAGACACGTCGGGAATCTGAGACTTTATCGAAAAGGCCCTGCTTCAAGGTCCCGGACCTCTTCGACGTGAAAAACCTATAGCGGTTTTTCCGCTGCCCCCCACTGACATGGCTGGCGGGTTAAAGTCAGCAACTTTTGTGACCCCTCTCTCCCTTTTTTGGGGTGGACCCCACTGACATACCCCATCATCCCCCCTCCTCCCCCATGATGAGGCGCCTGCAAGAAACGCTGCTAAAAATAACTTCACATCATCATAAGGGAATTTCCTTGTCCCGATAGTCTGCATCCCAATCTACGGGCTGGAAACCACAGGCATGCAAAGCGTTGCTGACTGATTGGGATTTTCTGTGGGTCTGATCTTTTCCCTTTTTTCCTCCTCTGTGGGCATTAGTGTTTTGGGGTTTTCATAGCAACCATAACCTCGTCTTTGGGCTTGATCTTTTAAATTTGGCTTCTGCCCCCAACCCCCTTGTGCCCATCAAAGGCTTTTTCAAAATTTTGGAAATTAAATCGGGATTTGGTCTTGACATTATGGGGACTTTTGGGGTGTGTTTCTTCGGTTTAGGACTGTTTGATGTTGAGAGACTTTGGGGGCCGTAAATGGAGGACGAGGGGGAAAAACCACTGGATGCAGGTTTGGTAAACCATTTTAAGGAAAGCAGGGGGGAAAGGTCTTCAAAGGGTTTCTATATATCAGTAGGTTCTGGACATATCCCTGGAAAAGGGGTCCAAAAAAACATGTCCCCCAATTTTATGGAACCTTGGTAAAAAGGGAAAAGCCGGGTTTAAACCCTGGGGTCAAGACATCGGGCTTTTGCATGCTCTTCTTTGTAGGGTTTACCCCCAAATCCTGGGTCGGCTTTTCTTTGGGGAGTAAGCATAGGCGGGTGGGGAAACTTACCTCTCCATGTTTCCATGCCGGGAGTTACCTGGCCTTTTTTAAAGGTCAGCGGGGAAGCTGACGGGGGGTTGGGCTGCAACCCCTAGTCTACCATTTGGCCCTGGGAGAGGTTTAAACAGGGAGGGGGGCCCAGGGGATGCTACCCCAACGCTACTTTAGTACCAAAGTGTTAGTGAGGAAACCCTACCCCCTATGTATATTTAAAATTGCTCAGATGAGCGGGGTTTTTTGTTTGTGTTCACCTTTATTGCGTTCATGTTTTTGGGCCCTTTCGTTTGGTTTTTTGCAAAAAAACATAGGGAAAGGAACCGTTTGCACCATTCAATTCTTCTGCCCCGGTTGGGGGGAAGGCCCTTGCTGGTTCCTGGAGCTGGGAAAGCCCCACACACTGAAAAACGGATTTGGGGGGCGCTTAAAGTACTGAGTTTTCACAGAAAACCGAAAGCGATGACAGGCCTGACGGTCTGAAACCGACGTCCGCGGGCTTGTGTGTTGCCCGGAGCACGGGGAAGGACACCTTCTCTCGTCCCGTTATTCCGAACCCAACCCCCGCTCCTTGCTCAATTTACCCCCTCTATTTGGGGCTCCATGAAACAGAAAAAAAATTTTATTAAAAAGGGTTTCAAGATTTTTTTACAGTCTTTTTTTGAAGAAGGTACCCCCAAAGACAGAAAATTCCCCAAGTGTTCTTAAACCCCTATAATTTAAAATGGAAAATTGGATTGGAAACAGAATTTTTTCCCCATGGAATTTTCTGTGAAATTCAGTTTCATGGAAAACCCAACACAAAATAAAAAGTGTTCTTGCTTAAATTTTTTATAATCTTAAAACAACTAACTAGATTAAAAATTTATTTTTTTTTTCTATGGAATTTCTATGAAAGGGGTGTCTTATGGAAAAACGGTTTTGTTAATCGGCTGCCCCCCCAAAACCCTGCGGGAAGGAAATTTTGGGCACGGAATTAGTTTTTGTGCAAGAAACCAGTATTCCCCAGTTTTTTCCCTTGTTTGAGCAGTTTTCCCAAAAACACAGTCCTGTACCCCGGGCCCGTCCCCAAAAAAACTACAGAAAGGGGAAATTTTGGGCACAAAATTTTTCTGCAAAAAAACCGGGATTTCACGGGCGTTTTTCTTGCTTTTTATGGTGAATCAGACACAACTGAAAAAAACCCATAAAGCCCAAAACCCCGGGAATAAGAGAAGATGATTAGCCCTTTTGCCTATGAGTATGGGTTGATAAAACCCGGGTCGAAAAGAAGTTAAAGGGGATTTCCCAAACCAGCCCAAGAAACTGGGGGTCCATTCGGTTGAAGCAAGATGTCAAAAAATTTAAAACACTGAGCTCGGGGGGGGGGGGCAAGGGGGGCGGGGCAAAGGGGGGGGAGGGGGGGGGAGGGGGGGGGGGGGAGGGGGGGGCGCGGGGGTGCGGGGAACCCGAAGGGCGTCTCAAAACTTAAGTGAACTTTTTTAAACAGTACAACAGTTGTTTTCAAAAACCCCCAAACCCCTCAGGGGATTTTGTAAAGGAAAAAACCCTTTCTGCTAAGTGCTAATGTAATAAAAAACCAAATCACAGACAAGGCCACACAGACACACACCCAAAGAGCAAGGCCTCCCTTAAGGGACCCCTGTGACATTTCACTCAAAAATCAAACTAAAACTTGTGAATTCTGTATACAAAAGAAAACACCTTTTCTAAACGCACTTGAAACCCTTTTTTCATCAGATAAAGCGGGGGGAACCCCAAATTAACACAAACAGCTAGTTATTCTTTAAAAAAAAGGAAACATTTTTCTACACGGTGTTTTTAAAAGACCTTTCTTTCCCCTTGTCATCAGATAAAAAAGTGTTTCGCAAGGGCTGCCTTTCAGCTCCTGGTCTTTGACTAGGGGAAGTTTTGGGTGGAAACCCAAAGGGGGGGTTTGAAAAATGCTGTGGGTCTCAGGGGTTTTCACTTTTTTTAATCCATATTTTAAAAAAAATTTGATTAAATTCCCTTTTTGGGGTTCCCAGTAAACTTTTACATGGGGGGAAAAAAACCCCCCTTTTTAAGTTCAAATTTTCCCCGAATTTTTAAAACCCAAAAAACCGAACCGATTTTTTTCGGTTTTTTTAAAGTAAACTTGGGCTTTCGACATAAAATTTTTTTTTGTTTAATTTTTACCCTGCTTCCTGCACTTTTGGCTGCCACCCAAACCCAAGGGGAACGCACAGAGGGTGTAAAAAACTTTAAAGGGTTTTTTCCGGGGAAACCGCCATTTCCATTTTAAATTCATTTAATCTAAAACCACACTGTTCTCTGTCTGCTTGTTTTTTGGGGGAAAAAAAAAAAAAACTTTGCAGGAAAATTGTTTCTCATTGATTTTAGACGGAAAAACTGCCTTATAGATTAGCTGGGGAGAAACAGAAAGGGTTTAGGGAATCATAGAAGCAATATTGGGAGTATTGAAATTGGTGGCTGCCTCTTTCCCATTTTTTTTGATTAAAAGAAAATTTCCATTTTTTGTTTGTTTTTTGGGTCCATCTATTGAAAATAAACCCACCATTAGCAAATCCCCAAATTTGAAAGAAATCTTTTCAAACAGTGGTTTTTGGGTGAAAATTTTATTGCGGGCCCCAAAAAGGCATAAAAAAATTGAAGTTTTTTTTAAATTTAGTACAAACATAAAATTAATAATTTAACGTAAAGTTTTGGGCCCAGCCCTCCCTCAATGACCCAATTTTAGCTCCATCTATGCCAAAATTTTCCCCTTTTATTTTCCCGAAATTTACCCTAAAAAACCTTTTGAGCCCCTAATTGAATACGCAACTTTGGGGAAAAAAATTTCAAAAAAACCCTATTTTTTCCCTTTGTGCATACCCAAGATTTAAAAAAATCACAATGTTTAACGTTTCCTAAATTTTAAAACTTTTAAAAAAAAATCCTTTACATCTTTTCAAAAACTGGGGGAATCTTTCAACAAAAAATTTCCCCACTAAATTGCCAGAGTGAATCGTTATCTACCAAATTGGAAAGGGGCCGTCCCCTTTTTACAAAAACATAGGACGTTGTAAGGGTTCGGGGATTCGCGGGCCCCACCGCAAGCGATGATATTTAAGCCCCCCCGGGGGAGGGGAGTCTAATAGCCCCCGGTATTCAAACAGACCCCGCCGCAAAGGGGGAAAAGTACTTGCTGCGGTGGGGCTACCAGGCCCGTTACCCCCTGCCCGGGGATTTGTTGCAATGGGGCCAGGGTAATGCGGGGTACTTGAGACGGGCAGAAGGTCATGGCAGGGGGGCAAACAAAAAAGGGGGTTAGGAAACTAGGGGAACAAAACCTTTAAAGGGGGAAATTGGAATACGGAACTCCAAAATTCAAGACTTACAACCCCACACCAAAAATAACGCGAGATTGCGGGGGGGCGTGTACAATATATGGGAAAACAAGTGGCCGGAAATTTAAAAAAATTCCCCGGCGCGCTGGGGGTTTAAATCCAAAAGGAACCCATCGCGTGGGGCGCCCTAAGCAGCGGGTAGCGTGTGGGGGGGCCGGGGCCCCAGGCAGGAGCGGGGAAACGGGAAGCGTGGAGGGGTTAAGTAACCTGGTGCCCAGCCCTGGGCGGGCAGGGGGAGGGTGGGGGCATCCGCCGCACCCGCGGCGGACTCCCTCGGGCAGGGGGCGGCCTCGGGGGGCGACGGCACACGCGCCGGACCCCCTGCAGGCAGAGGGCGGCCGCGGGGGGGCGACGGCACCCCGCCGGACCCCATGACGGTCGTCCCCCCCACAAAAATTACCATAAACATATAAATTCCCGGACAAAACTTTAAGAAAAAATTCTCCCCATGGGGCCCTCCGGGCAATGCTGAGAACATAATGGGGTTTCCCATTTAAAATAAAAATTTGTGCCTATCGACTATTTTCCTGCAGCAATTCCAAATAGGTATAGCCCCCCCCCCAAAAAAAAAACCCCCTTTATTGGCTTTATCGCTTGAACCCATTTTCCACTTTTGGACTAAAATTAAAATTTACAAAATTTAAATTTTAATTATGGGGGTTTTTAAACAAAAAAGGTTTTTTAAAAGATAAAAAAATTTATCTTCTTATTACCCCTTTAAAAATTTTAAGATCACTTCTTATTTTTAAATTAATAAAAAAGGAAAAAAAAAATTCCACCAGTATGTTTTTATAACCGTTTTAAAATTTGATTTAATAAGCGAGTTTTTTGGCCAAAAAAAATGGCTGAAAAAAGCCGCCCCTTGGGTTTTTAAAATTAGTCACTTTTGGGCGCTGGGCCCCTGCAAGGGCCCCGGGGCCCCGGGGGGAGGGACCTGTAACATGACTCCTCTTGGGGGCCCCCCAATTTCAGCGAAAAAGGGGGAGAAAGGCCGACGGGCCAGGGGCGTGCTGTGGCCCATGCCTGCCAAGAACCTCCTGGGAAGGCAAAACAGCTTCCTCTCCATCACCGTCGAAACCCGGTATTTTGCTTTCCCCAGGCACTCCCGGGGGAAGGTTTTTGGTGATGCGACCCCGGGAGCAAATAAAGCTAAAGGGTTTTCTGTTGTACGGGAAAAAGACCCGAGCGCAAACCTACCCGCAATAAAAACCCCGGGAAAAGGCCGCAAGCGATTTTCCGGCCTTGGGGGGTTCCCCGGCACGGGCCCAGGCAGGGTTTGGTCTTCATCCCTTGCTTTCACGGCCTGAAAAACATAAACCCCCCCCTGTGCCAAAAGACGGCGAATCCGGGAGTGGGAGCAGGGGGGGGAAAGCGAGGTAAGTGTTTGTATTTTTTTTAAACAAGCCTGCCTAAAAGCTCCCTTTGGGGGGGAAAATATATCTCCCAAAGGGGGGGACATTAACTGCCATAACCTGCCAAATTATTCCTTTTTAATCCCCCTCCCTTGAGGGTACATATAACTGCCTAAAACCTTTTCTATAATACCCTATAACCTGCCTATGAGGGGACATATACCTGCCTATATGGGACATATACTTGCCTATACTGGCCTATGGGGGACATATACTTGCCTATACCTAACTATGGGGGACATTAAAAACTGCCTAAAACCTGCCTAGGGGGGATTTTTTTTTTTTAAAAATTGTATGAAGCGGGGTTTTGGCTTTTTCCAAAAAAAAAAAAACCCAAAAGGGCTTATACTGGGGGGGGGGTTTCAATTTTTTTTTTCCTTTTTTTTCCCCCCGGGGGGGGGGATTTTTGTGGGGGCCAAAATTTTTTAGGGGGTGTGGGGGGGGGGCTTTTTGGGGGGTTGGTTTTTTTTTATTTTTTTTTTTCAAGTTTTTTAATAGGTTTTTTTTTTTTTTTTTAAAGGGTTTTTTCTTTTGGGGAATTTTTGGTTTTTTTCAAATTTGGATTTTTTTTTATTTTTGTTTTTAAAAATTCAAAATTTTTATCTTTTTAAAATTTATTTTTAATAATTTTTTTTATTTTTTTTTTGCTGAAATCCCTTTTTTTTTTAATGAATGACGCTCATGACGCCACATCATTCAAAACTCTTTTAAACTTGGCTTTTTTTCTTCTGAAATTTAAACCTGCTTTTGGGTTTGTGTTGTTTTTGAAGCCCTGAGGAAGGCATAAAAGCAGAAACCGCAGAACTTCAATTCAATGATTTAACTCTTTTATTAAAGTTTAGTCTTTTGGGGGGTCCCATTGAAAAATCCTGGTTTTCTAGTAAGCCGAATAACCGGGGTTCTCTTTTGGGTTTTTTTAAAAAAAAAGTTCTTTTTTGGTTTTGGTCCCAGTTATTGCAAAAGGGAAACCGCTAGCAATCTTCTATAGAAAGAACTCATTTAAAATTGTGGGTTGTTTGGGTGACAATTTAATTGAGTTCCCAAATTTTAATTTTTGCTGTTTTGGTGGCCCCCTTTTATTGCAAAGCCCTAATTAGTAAACCCTGCTATAGAAAAAATCTTTTTCAATTTTTAGTTGCTTGAAGAAAATTTTTCAGTTGAAGAAAATTTTTTTTTTTTCCATATTTGGGGGTAGAAATTTTTGCACAATTTTCTAGGATGGGCGAATTTCTCAAAAAATTTTATTCGGTCACTTACCGAAATTTCCGACAAAAATAAATTCGGGTCCGAATTACTTTGGCACGAATCGCGTTAAAAAAACAGCTATTTTCCCGGCTGCAAAAGAGCCCGCAGGGTGCTGTTAAAACCTTTTTTCATGTTAAATTTTCAGAGGGAGCTTTGGTTTTGGTCTTCATAAAAACGTTTTTGGGTTTTTGTTTTGAAACCAGGAATTTACTGCCCCCGCTCTTAGAATCCCCTTTATATAAAAAATTTCCCCGGGACTTAAGAGGGCCAAAACTGACCAAAAAACTCAAAACGGAAATTTTTAGCCCGATAAAATCAAAGCCAAACGAAAAGCTGGAAAAAAACAACCTGAGAGCTAGGTTGGGAACAAATTTGTGACGGGGTGTGGAGGTGAAGGGGGCAAACCCCCCGCAGGGGTTTTTGGGGCAGGCAGTGGGACAATGAAAATTCTGGAGGGGGAAAACACGGGAAACCAAAGGTTTGGGACCAATTTAAATGAGGGGCGGAGGTCACGCCGGCAGCCCGTATGAAAGGGCAGGCAGTGGCACCCAAAGGGCATTCTGGGAGGCAGCAAAACAGAATTTGGGCCCCAGAGTGGCACAATCACACAGTGTGGAGGTAAAGCGGCAAAAAGTTGAGTTTAGGGAGGGCACAATTTACATTCTGGGAGGCGGCCCAAAACAGTATTAAAAGGCCCCCAGAGTGGACAATCAAAAAAGTGTGGAGGGCACCAAAAACGCCCGCATGAGATCAGGCGTGGCACAATTTACATTCTGGTTTGGCAAAACAAAATATTAGGGCCCCAGGGGTGGCACAAAACACACAGTGTGGAGTCACACAGCCCGCCCCTTAGATCAGGCAGGGCACAAAGACATTCTGGAAGCGGCAAAAAAGTATTAGGCCACGGTGGCAAAAATGAAACGTGTGGGGGTCACGACAGCGCAGAGAGATCAGGCAGTGGCACAATGACTTCTGGAGGGGGCAAAACAGTAAATTTGGCCCCAGAGTGGCCAAAAATCAACGTATTGGGGTCACGGCGGGGAGCAGGATGAGATCGGCAGTGGCACAATGCATTTTTGGAGGCCAAAAAAAGGGTTAGGCCCCGAGTGGCACAATCCACAGTGGGGGGTTTACCCACAGGCCCGGCAGCATGAGATCGGCAGTGGGACTTTACATTCTGGGGTGGGAAAACAAGGAGAAGCCCCAGAATGGACAATGATGAGAGCGGAGGTCACGGGGGCAGCCGCATGAGGTTTAGGCAGTGGCACAAAGGACACAGTGTGGGGGCACGGCAAAGGGTTTACGCAGCAGCCTTTAGGTCAGAGAGTGCCCAATGAAAATTTTGGGGTGGCAAAAATGGGGGAAGCCACAGAGTCAAAAAAATTGAATTTTGGGGGGAGGTCACGGCAGCAGCAATGAGGTCAGGCAGTGGCACAAATGGAAAACGGTGGAGGGGCCTTGGAGGGAGCCCCCAGCAGCGTTTAGGTCAGACAGTGGCACAATGGGCCCCCGTGTGGATGTCCCGGGAACAGCAAAAAGCACCAACCCCCCCTGGAAAGGGCATGAGTTTGGGACAATGACAGAGTGTTGAGGGGGGTGGGCCCCTAAACCCGTCCCTGGTAAAGATGGTGGTTTGGGCAGAAAGGGGAAAAATGGCAGGGAGGGGTGTGGCATCAGGCGGGTGGCGGCATCCGAAAAGTGGTGAGGCAGGTAGGTTTTAACCCAAAAACTGAAGCCTAAAGGGATTTTGGGGTGTGGAAATCCTGGCCCCATCCACGCCTGTTTTATCTTAAAAGGTTTTGCGTTCCCCTTTTTTCCCCTGGAAAAGCGGGTTTTCCCCCTTGGGGGAACGATGGCCCCCCGCCGCACTGAAAACCCCCCTGATTCCCCACTCTGACCGGGCAGGACGCTTTTTCCACCCGCAAACTCGCAAGTTGCGGCCACACATCCGTTTGGCTGGGCCCAGTAGGCCAGCGGGTCTTCTAACTGAGGTGGCCGAGTTTCTGTCCAAATTGGGAAAAACCTTTTTGGTTTAGGGTTCTCCAGGTCCCCTGCTGCTGTGCTGGCGGGACTGCCCTCCCCCTAGGGGGTGGAAGGAAGTGCCTTTTCAGTGACTCCAGGGCCCTTTGGGTTTTTTTCTTTAGGGCTGGGACTGCTCCTCCCCCCCAACCCCTTCCCCCCCCAACCGCGGGGAAATTTTTACCCTGAGCGTGAGGAACCCCCCCCCGGGCAACCTGTCAGAGGAGGGACCCATGCCGCCAAAATAGGCCCGCGACCAATGATTACGGGGATTTTTCCCATTGGGAAATTTTTGAAATTTGTTTCTTCCCTTCCCCAAAAGCTGGGGGAAAAAAGGGTCCCCTTTTTTGGCCGGTAAGGGGGGTCCAAAGGGTGGAGAGCCAGGGGGGTCCCCCTCTGCCGGGGTGCTGACTTTTCGCTTCCCCTTGCCAGGCAAATAAGCATGCTGGGGGGCCATTGCACAAGTGACCCTTTAAGGGGGCCCTGCCTCCCTTTTTCCCCTGTATAAATGCCCCGGTGCTTGGGGGTCTTTGCCTCGTCTTCCTCAATTTCCCTTTCCAACCCCCTCCAAAGGGGGTCCGCTCCTCCTCTTTCCCGTCACCTGGGGAAAAAAAACCCCCTCAATTTTTCCAGAAATTTCTTTTTGCTCCAATTTTCCTCCCCTCCCCTCCATTTCCCAAATCCCCCACCGGAAAATCATGTGGCCCCGAGATGTAGTCCCCCACGTCTCCCAGTCCCCTGCCCAGGACAGATTTTTCAGCATCCCGTTCCAGGACATGAAGCAGTGGAATTTACGTTATTCATCCCGTTGTCCTGGCGACTGGGCAAATTTTAAAGTTGCCTCCTCGAATGGCCCCCAACAAAAGGCAGGGGGCACGCTTTTGGGTGGCCAAATGGCCTTTACATAAAAATTTTCCCCTGGGGAGGGGGGGGCGTGGTTTGCCCTGGGGCCCCGTTTAAGACGCTTCCTTTCCCAAACTCCCGCTACTCCCTCTGAGAATCCCCCCGCCATCTCCTTCTAGCCATGGGGGAAATCAAAAAAGAAGGGCAAGCCTGGCTCCTCGGCCCCACCCCGCACCCGCCCAAGGGGGGCATCTGCCCAATTTTTTTTGGCCCCTCGCGGGCCCTTTAGCCCCCCCCCAGGGCCCGCGGAGGGGGGGCCCCCAAGATGGCCGACGGGGCCCCCCAGCTTGGGAACTCCGTGCCCGGGCCGAAAGCTACCGGGGGCCCCGTCCAAACCCCTCAAACCCGAAGGGAAAAGGGGAAACCGGGGAGCTCACTGACCTCCTGCCGAGGAACTTTGGGGGGCTCCTGCCCCCTTGGGACCCGGGGGCCGGATTTTTTGCACCCCCGCCGGGCCTTTTTTTTGGCCCCAACCCACCCCCCCCTTTGGGGCCGAGCACGGGGCCTTTCCCCCTCTGCCAGCCCGGGCCCCGGGACAAGCGACTGCCGCCTCTTCCGGCTGCCCGGGGGCTTACCAGGCCCGAGGGAAACGGATCGCCGTTCACGCCGCTCCGGAAGTTTTGGGCCGGCTGCGCCGCCTCCGCGGGGTTCGCCTGCATGGGAGTCCCCAAACCCCCCCCGTGGCACGGGCCCGGTGTGGAAGGGACGGACGCCCCTTTGGGCCCCGCGGAAACCCCCGATTGCAGGGGGGGGCCTTTTGGGACCCAAAAACGCTGCCCTCAGGAAAAGTTTAGCCTGCTCCCACACTCCCCTGCCCTTTAAACTTGGAGGGGGAGTTCCCCCTGGGGTTTCGGGGCCCAAGACAATTTTAGGCCCTGTTTTTTAAGGCCCTTTCCTCATTTTGGGCCACCTCTGGTTTAAAGGGGGGCCCCCCACGGAGGACTCTCCAGCCCCGGAAAATCTCCACTTTATGGGGAAGCTGGCTCCCCGGGAAAGCGGGGTCACCCGGGGGGGCCAAATACGCCCCTGCCAAAGGGCGTGGGGGGGCCCCTTTTGGGTGGGGGAAAACCCCCCCCTTTTCCCGCACCCCGGGTTGGGGCCCCAACTTTTCCCCGAAAAAGGGGTGTGCCCCGTTTCCCCCCCCATGGTCCACCGGGGTTTCCCCCGGGGGGGGGATTCCTGTCGGGCCCCCTCGGGAAAAGTGTGGGGACCCGGCCCTTTTTCCCCCCCTGGGCCCCCCCACCTCCCCTTTCCCCCCATCCCCAAAGGTGGCCCTGGGGCCCCCCCCAAAAAGGGGATGGGGAAAAGTTTTGGGAATTTTAGCTGGGAAAATGTTTCCCCCTGTCTGGGTTCCCCAACGCAGGGGCCTTTTGCTTAAAATTCCCGGGGCCCGCCTAAACCTTGCCACAACCGACCCGATGCTCCTGCTGCGGCAAGCCACCGATAACCTGGCGGAAACTCTAAGTCTTACACCCAAAATCTCCCCACAAGACAGGGCATTTCTTTCTTTTGGAAGAGAGACCCCTTGGTGAACAAAAAAAAAAGTTGCTCCCAAATTTCCCCACGACCTTTAAACCCGTGGGGCCTCCAGGGTGGAAAACACTCCGCGACCCAGGCTTCCCCCTCTACCCTTTTCCCTTTTTTTCACTTAAAAGCGGGGTTTCAACGCATTCATCTCAAAACTTCCCCTCTTAACAGCATCTAGACGATGTGGGGGAAACAGAGGGAGGAAAAAAAACCTGCGGATCCGGGGGCCCCCCAGAAAACTGTGCCCGCCTCCGACCTCTTTTCCAAATATTTCACAAATTTTTTAATTTCCATTCTGGATCCCCCGGGCCCCAAAAACTTTTCATAGAGTTGGATTTTGGGGGGGAAGAGCTCTACGTCCTCCCAGTAAAGAATCCCAACGGGCCCAGGGAGGTTTTCTGTCGAGCCCCCTTTTTTTCCTTAAGGGAGGGGATTTTCAGAAGGCCCCCCATCCCCTCACCCTTGCTTACCAGGGTTTTACCCAATGCAAATATTTAGGCCTGTCTCGCCATACCCTTGGCACAGCGGCTATGCTTTTTAAACCCCCTTCTTAAAATCCTGAAAAGGGGAGGAACCTTTTTCCCACAGAGGGGTAATCCTTTCGCTCTTATTGCCCGTTTACGGGGATCCACCCAAAACTTTTGGGGCTCACCCGAGGAAATTACCAACGTTATGCGGGATTTTTAACTCCCCGAAAGTCCCCCCGTCGGTAATTTGGGCCCCCTCTTTCCCTTTTTCAAAAAAGGGGGGGGGCTGCCCGGCCCCTGGTGCCCCCCCTTTATCCCAAAACAGGATGGGAGGGGGTTTGCCGCCCAGGGGACCCCGCCCCAAAAGGTTCCCCCCCGCCAAGAAATTAATTAGTCTCTGGCATGGACCCCTCCCCCCATTCCCGGGTACGTCCCAAATTTAAAAGGAAATCGGGGTGATGGGTCCTCTTTTTTGCTCTTTGGGCCCTTTTGGTTTAAACCATCAGTTACATCAACGGTGCACCTCTTCTTTTCCCCTCCCCCTTTTTCCCCTTTCCCCCCTTCGGTGCACTACCCGAGGAATTTTCAAAGGGGTGGGTTATTTTTTTCCCCTGGTTAAAACTTGGTATAGCGCGGGTCCATTGCCCGACCCGGGCCGGGCCCCATGTAAATTGGGGTCATTTCCCTTCTCTCCCTTTTCAAAGTTTTTGGTTCTCCTCCCCTTAGTTTTGTTCATTAAATTTAGGGGGCGACTTCTATTGGGAAACCCCGGGCATGCACGTTCCCAAATAGGGGTTTTGGGTCACCTTCGGGCCACAATTTGGGGCCCAAATTTTTTTTTGGTTTTTCAAGATTATTCCCCCGTTTTTTGTGCATTTGTTTTTATGTTTCAATTTTCTTTCGTTTTTTTTGTTTTGTCTTTTATAAACCCCCCTCCAGCCTGTTTTTTTTTTTTCCCTTAAAAAAAATTCCCCCCCCCCCCCCCCCCCCCCTTCCCCCCCCCCCCCCCCCCCCCCCCCCCCCCCCCCCCCCCCCCCCCCCCCCCCCCCCCCCCCCCCCCTTCCCCCCCCCCCCCCCCCCCCCCCCCCCCCCCCCCCCCCCCCCCCTTCCCCCCCCCCCGGAACGCTTGGGGGGGCGCGACACAAAGGTATTTTCTAGGCACTTTGGGAGACCTTAAGGGGGGTACCTTTAACGCCCCGGGGCCCAAACTCACCCGGAAGCGCTTCCCCCAGGTGCTTTACCAATTCCCCTCGAAAAAAAAGCCCACATATCTTGGGCTCCAAAAAGACGCATTTCAAAATTTTACCATGTTCCTATAATCAAAAATAGATTTTTCCCCTCCCGTGGCATTTTGCTAAATGCCCCCACTCCAAAAACCCAAAGGGGGGGCCCCCGCCCATTATAAGGTTTTCCCTAGCTCTTGGGTTATAGAATGCGGGAGCTGACTCAGAGGCCAGGAACCTAACTTAGTCCTCAAACATCAACGGTCATGGGCTTTAAAAGTTCCGAAAAAGTCCCCTGTCCCCAAATTTTGGAAAGGGAGATTTTTGGTGAAAGGGTTTTGTTTGGGTTTCCTTTTTACGGGCCCGGGGCACGGTCTTGTTTTGTGGGGACTTTAAAACCTTTTCCCTTGACCCCCAAACCCCGGATAACTCTCCCGGGGGGTTCCTCTAAGATTTTTAGCTATTAAAAGTGTTAAAGGGCCCTTTCCAATTCCAAATTATAGAAAGGAAAGGCGGCTTCAACATTTCCCCCATAGGGACCCACAGTTTTTTTTACAAACCCAAAAACACTTTTTTTGGATTGCTACATTTTGCTTCCAAAAATAGCGCCTCCCGTGGGTTTTCAGTCCTCTCCATAAGGGGGTGGTGCAAAGTGGGGCCCTGCACCCTTTTTTTTCCTTTCCCCTTTTGTGGGCCCCCTTTCCCCTCCGGGATTGCCAGGGCCCCGGAGACCCGAAAAAGTCCCTGTTTTTTGGAACAGCTGTTTGGCGGGTCAGGCAGACTGCTGAATTTATTTCAGGCGGTTTATGTTGCCCGGGGTCCCACTTTCCCCTCTTCCCAAAAGGGAGGTTGAAGTGGGTCCCCCGTGGGATTTTGATCAAGACGGTAGTCGCCTAAAAAAAAGGTCGGACGACAGCAATTGCAAAGGCCCCTTCAAAAGGGGGTCCCCGCTTGAGCTCCTTACAAAACGGCCTCTCCAACACAGTGTTGCAGGACCTGGGTTTTTGGCCAGAAAAGGAGGTTCGTCTACTTGGGGTTTTAGGCCACCTGGGGGCCCGACTCTTGCAAAAGGGTCGGAAAACAGGGTTTATAAAACGGGGAAAAAGAGTGGTCGGGTCTTGGGAGGGGGGAAGGAAATAGGGCCAACCCAATCCTTTGGGAAAATGGGATCAAAAAAAAAGCGGGGGAAACCCGGTTTTACTCCCCCCCCAGATGCGCGTGAGGTTTTTAATCAAATTTTTTTCTAAGTTGTATAATCTCTCAGGTGGGCCCAAAACCGCCCCCTCTTCCTTTGGGGGGGGAACCCCCCTCCCCTTTTTCCGACCCTTTTCCCGGGCGAGGCACCAGCAGTTGGGGGATCCCTTTTCGGGGGGGAATTGGGAAAGGGCCGGTTTTGGGGGCCTCCCTAATGGGAAAAGTCCCCCGGTCCCCCCCCCCGACGGTTTTTCCCGGGAAATTTTTTTTCCCGAATTTATGTCCACTCTCTCGCCCCATTCCTTGAACCCCTTTCAACCCTTGTTTTCCCGCCTTTCTCCCTTCCCCGGGAGACCTCCGCGGCCCAAAATCACTTTTTTCCCCAAACCGGGGAAAGGGACCCGCAGGGCTGTGGCAGTTATAGACAAATTTTTCCCTTCTCCAAAAGGGGAAAACCCAAAATCTAAAAGCCAAAATTTTTTTGGGGAAATCGCCTCAATTCCCCCTCCCTTTCCCCCATTGATCCCTCCGGACCCTGGTGGGGGTTTTACCCCGGGTCGAGAGGCAAAGGGCCCTTTCGTTGAAGACATTTGGAAAGTCATCCCTTATGTCAGTTTTCACGGGGAAACCCCCGGAAAAGGGTCCTGTCCTTTTTGATGGGGTGAAAACTTTTGACAGGGTCTCTTGGGAAGTTCTTTACTGATCCCTCCAGATTTGGGGCCCTTTCCCCCTCTTCCTGGCAAAATCCTAGCGCTTTATCAGAACCCCTCTGCGGGGGAATTAAAGGGGGAAAGGGGGGGGGGGGGCCCGGGCAGGCCCCGTGGAAATACGCAAAGGTAATAGGCAGGGTGCCCCCTGTCGCCGCTATTGGGTTTTTCTTTAAACATGGAACACTTTTCTGGCCGTGTGCGTTCCAACCCCCGGGCATCAGGGGGATTCTGGGTTTAAAGGGGAGGGAGCCCTTAAAGTGTCAGCTTTTTGGATGATTTTTAAATCTAAATTTAAGGGGCCCCTTCATATTCTCCCCCCCCTTGTTTTCCGGTTGGACAATTTTTGGCCCGTTTGGGGCTAACTACAAAAAAACAAAATTTTTCTAATTTTTGAAGCCCTTTAATGTCTTTTCTTGACCAGTCCCCTGCTCTGGGCCCTTTAAAATCTTAAATTTCCCCTTCTCTTGGCCTGGGGGGGAGATTTCATATTTTTGGGGATTTTAAAAATTCCTAAAGGAAAACCCGGGACACCCGTATGATTTTCAACTTTCATCCCCTTTTGGGGTTTAAAATTTCTGGGGGTCGGGGGATTGGGGAGGGGGGCTTTTCAAGGTTTGGCAGGGGTGAAAAATTATTTAAAAAGTCCATATCCCGAAAACCCCCTAAAACCCCGTTTCGACGGTTTTCCCCCAAAACCTTTCCCTCACTATTCTGGGTTAAAACCCCCAAACGTTGTTTCACCCGGGTTCATATGGCACCCCCCACCGCCCGAGGCCCCAAAAAAGGGAACTTTCGTGTTGACCCAAAAAAAGGAGGGGGGTGTGGGGGATTGCCCGGGGTTGCAATGTCTAAATTAAACCCGGCTGTTTCCTATTTCTTTGGTTTTTGGTTTGGTCCCTGGCCCCCAGGTTCCCCTGGGTGGGCATTGGCAAAAAGTCTCTCCCTGGGCCCATAATTTTCCCTCCATGGGCCCAGAGCCTTTTCGACCCCGGGCCCCAAAACTTTTGTTTTAAACACAGCCCCACGCCTCTATTAAAAAAGAAATTCTAAGGCCCCGGCCCCCCTTAAATTTGACTTAACCGGCCCCCTATTCCCCATTTCGGATAATCCTTGTTCCCCCCGGGCGCCTCAGGGCGGTCCCCCTTTCCCGGGGAGTTCTAAATTTTCGCCCCCTCCTTGAAAGACAGTTCATAACAGGGGTGGCCCTTTTTACCCCTGGGCCCATTGACCCAAATTTTTTCCCCCATCTGATAGGTTTAAAAGGGTTTTTAAAAACCTTTCAGCTTCGGGCCCCTTCTTTACTTCCACATCCAAGGGAAGGTCTCTTTTTGAGCACTTTTCTCCATTTGAGGAACTATGTGTTGCCCCATCGCTCCCCCGGGACTGTTCCCCTCTGCTCTACCCCAATTTGGTTTTAAACTCCTCCACCTGTCCCGGACCCCCTCATTACTGAAAGGCCTGGGGGAAAAAGAGCTTTAGGGGGGCCTTTTCCCGGGTTTTAAAATTTAATTCCCGGGAAAATGCTTTTTTTTCCACAAAAAAGGGAGTGATAGCCCTGCAATGGGGGGAAACAAGGGTTTTAAAATTTTTGGGGGCTAGGTGGGTTTTGGGGGCCGACCCTCTCCCCCAAATGGTTTCCCCAAATGTTCCGGACACCTGTGAGGTGTAATTTAGAGGCAGGGTCTTTGGGCCCCCTAACCCGGGGGGGGTGCCAGTCTTGCACCCTTCTGGAAAAAAGTCTTTCAGGCCCCTCTTTAGGGCTGTTGGTTTTCCTAATTTGGAATGTCCCCCGAGGCGGCTCTTTTATTTATGTTCCCCCCTTTTCGCTTTCCCCTTACAAGAAATCCTTGATTAGACATTTTTCACAAAGGGGCCCCTTAAAATTAACCCCCGCCGCTGGGGTCAACCCCTTCCCCCCTCCCTGCTGATGGGTGGAAAGGGGGTGTCTTTTACTCCCCAATTTTTTGGAGGAGTTGATCGCCCATAGCCCCCCGGGGTCACTTAAAATCC
The DNA here is from genome assembly GCA_025379985.1 of Phyllomedusa bahiana. Taxonomy (NCBI): domain Eukaryota; kingdom Metazoa; phylum Chordata; class Amphibia; order Anura; family Hylidae; genus Phyllomedusa; species Phyllomedusa bahiana. The sequence goes on along the minus strand of JAODAL010013811.1, from coordinate 18,419 downwards.
TGCAAACTTTGGACCCCCTTTGGGCCCTTTATTTAATCCCCCCAGGAATTTTTGGCTTTTTTTGGGTTTAAAGGGCTGGGGCCCCCCCCCCTTGGCCCTAAAACCCCCCCCCCACTGTGGGGAGGGTGGCTGTGGTGGCTCGGCCCATGGCGGTTGGATAAATTTCCTTTTTGGGGCAAAACCCTTTCCCCCGAATACCTTCAATGAAGTGATTTGTGTCCCCCCCGGGGGTCTGGACGGTGTTTGGGTCCCCTTTTTTTCCCTTCCCCCCCCAATTTTATTTTATTTTTGTGACATTGGGTTTTTGGACCACTTTTGGAAAAATTTGGCCCCAAAAATCCAGACCCCCGGGGCCCATTTCCGGGGGGCTGTCAGGCCCCGCCCCCATTTTGGATGGGTTTTTCCCGACTCTCTTTTTTGTAAACATATATGTTTTTTGGTCATAAAAGGGCCGGGGCCTACATAAGATTCCCCGGGGCTCAATGATTTGCCTTTTGTACCCCCAACACTGTATGCCTTTGGGGTCATTTTGTTGGGTTTTGTGTTAAATTTTTGCTTATTGAAAAGTTTGAATAAAAATCTATTTTAATGAAAGTTTTTCAACCCCGGGGAGTACTTCTGTCTGCCTATTTACAAAAAAATCGAATTTGGCCCTTTTTTCTGTTCATCAGTCGGGCCCAAAATGTGGGAGGTGGAAATTTCCCGCGGGTGGAAAAAATCGCAATCAAAAGTGTTTGGGGGGGTCGTTCTGCCGCTGCAAAAAAGGGAGGGTGTTCCTGGCTTTGAAAGGGAATGGATGAAGTGCATGCACAGTTTCCTGGCCATTTTCAGAATCTTCTGAAAATCGGTGGAAGACTTCAGGAACCTTTTCACAACCAGATTGAACACGTGCGCCATGCAGGGCGCATGGACCATCCCTCCTTGGTGCAGAGAGGACACCATGTTCCTCCCATTGTCCGTCACCATGGTTCCGATTTGAAGTTGGCGCGGAGAAAGCCACACATCGATTTCTTGCTGCATGACGCGGAGCAGTTCCTCCCCTGTGTGACTTCGTTCGCCGAGGCAAGCCAGGTGTAGAACTGCGTGACACCGCTGTGCCCTACACATGTGGTATGATGGAGCAGTACTTGTGGAGGCTGAGATGGTGGTGATGGTGGAGGAGGAGGAGGCGGACATTGGCGCAGGTGCAGCAGTTTGACAACGTGGAGGAGAAAGCGGCGTCTCCTGTCCAAGTTGTTGGTGTGCCTGGGCAGGAAGCACATTCACCCAGTGGGCCGTAAAGGACATGTACTGGCCCTGACCGTAGTTACAGCTCCAGACGTCCGCGCTGCCGTGCACCTTGGAACAAACCGATAAGCTCAAGGACTGACCCACCTTCTGTTCTACATATTTATGAAGTGCTGGTACTGCCTTTTTGGAAAAGAAATTACGGCTTGGAACGCTCCATCTCGGCTCGGCACAAGCCATTAGTTCTCTGAACGGTGCAGAGTCCACCGTTTGGAAAGGGAGGGACTTCAATACCAACAACTTGGACAGGAGCACGGTCAGCTGCTGCACCTTAGGATGGTTGGAGGCATACTGTTGTCTCTTTGCAATCGCCTCGCTGAACGACTGCTGGCGCCATGAGTTAGCGAGGAGCAGGAGCATCTGGACCGGAGATGATGTCAAAGAGAAACAGCTCCCTTCTGCAGAGGTGGGGAGCCTTGACTGGCTGCAATGGCATGCGAGCCACTGGGCGCTGCTGCTGCTGTTGCTTTTGCGGCAGGATGGAGCACCACATCTGAGCCACGTTTCTCCCATGCCACCGGATGGTGACGCTGCATGTGTTGACGCAGGGCCGTGGTGCCAACGTTAGCTCCCTGGCCACGCTTCACTTTCTGCCCACAGATTCTACATATACCCATATTCGGCTCCTCCGGTGTCTTAGCAAAGAACTTCCACACCGCCGAGTATCGGATTTTACCGCCAACGCTCCGCACTGAGTGACTACTGCCGCCGCTGCCTCGCTGAGCCCCTGTGCCGCTACTTTCTTGGACCTGCGAAGCGGATTTTTTACCCCGTGGCCGCTTGGCTTCCGACCTCACACTGCTGCTATCCTGCTGACTCACGGCCACACGACGCACTTGCTGGCTGCGCTGCTGCCTGACGCGCAAGCGACGCCCTCTTCTCCTGACGATGATGAAGCCCTTGCCTCACCCGGCCCCAAGTGTGGTCGGCTACATCATCATCTATTTGTGTTTCATCGTCACTTGCTGTCCTCATACACCGGTCTTGGTATGCCGAGGCTGACCTCTCACAACATGACCTCCATGCCACTCTCCACATCTTATACTTTGCCGCCTACTGCAAGAAGCAGGGATATTGGCCCCAATTCTTCGCTGCCAAGTTAGCTGCTGACATGCCCTCCTCAAATTGTTCATCCTCGCTATATAGTGGCGCTGAGACTCAGACCACATAGTAGATCGTCTGGCTGAGGGAACCGGATGGGACAGAAGCGGGTTTAAGGACAGGTGAGGGCCGCTGACCGCTCCCGGGCCATGCCAACTAAGGGTTGTGTCTGACGTTCCCACCGACTCTGGCTGGGGTTGTCAGATGTCATCTGGGAGGAAGAGGATGATCTAGTCAACCAATCAAGAACCCTTGAGTTGCTGAACAACACACGGCCGCTAGATGACAGCGGCAGTTGTGGCCTCACCGAGTGACCCCTGCTGCGATGTCCCCTTGCTGTGCTGCGACCTGGGCCTCTTCCAGGAATGTTTGTGCCACTGCCACTCACAGGTGCAGAGCCTGCCACCTCTCTGTCTGACATACTGTTTTTTCTAAAATGTACAGACACTGTTTGATGAAGATATCTGTAAATGATAAATATACACCCTGTATTTGACTACAAATGAACCCAGTAACAAGCTTGTGTAACCCTTTGATATAAATTACGTTCCACAAATGGCCAGGAAAAATTTACTTGTATGTGCAGTTTAAAAACACTGTGTGTTTTACTAAATGTAAAAGCACAAACAGGCTTAATTAACCTTCGGACATGAATTAGGCTACAGGAAAAACGTATATATTTTGGCGTTGAAAAAGACGGTTTATTTTTTGTCAGCACACCAGCAAAACAATGCTTAATTAACCCATGGATGTAAATTGCGACAAAGAATTGAGCCGCACAAAATAGTAGCTTTGTAGCGTGTTACAATTGCGTGTTTTCTACGTCACACAACAAGAGATACAGTTGTAATTAACCTTTGCTTGTGAATTAGGCTACAGTAAAAATGTATACATTTTGGCGTTGAAAAAGACGGTTTATTTTTTCAGCACACCAGCAAAACAACGCTTAATTTACCCCTGGATGTAAATTGCGCCAAAGAATTGAGCCGCACAATTATAGTAGCTTTGTAGCGTGTTACAATTGCGTGTTTTCTACGCCACACAACAAGAGATACAGTTGTAATTAACCTTTGCTTGTGAATTAGGCTACAGGAAAAATGTATATATTTTGGCGTTGAAAAAGAAGGTTTATTTTTGTCAGCACACCAGCAAAACTACGCCTTATTAACACCTGGATGTAAATTGCGCCAAAGAATTGAGCCGCACAAAATAGTAGCTTTGTAGTGTGTTACAATTGCGTGTTTTCTACGCCACACAACAAGAGATACAGTTGTAATTAACCTTTGCTTGTGAATTAGGCTACAGTAAAAATGTATATATTTTGGCGTTGAAAAAGACGGTTTCTTGGGTCAGCACACTAGCAAAACAACGCTTAATTAAACCCCTGGATGTAAATTGCGCCAAATAATTAGTCCGCACAAAATAGTAGCTTTGTAGCGTGTTACAATTGCGTGTCTTCTACGCCACACAACAAGAGATACAGTTGTAATTAACCTTTGCTTGTGAATTAGGCTACAGGAAAAATTTATATATATTTTGGCGTTGAAAAAGACGGTTTATTTTTGTCAGCACACCAGCAAAACAACGCTTAATTAACCCATGGATGTAAATTGCGCCAAAGAATTGAGCCGCACAAAATAGTAGCTTTGTAGCGTGTTACAATTGCGTGTTTTCTACGCCACACAACAAGAGATACAGTTGTAATAAACCTTTGCTTGTGAATTAGGCTACAGGAAAAATGTATATATTTTGGCGTTGAAAAAGACGGTTTATTTTTGTCAGCACACCAGCAAAACAACGCTTAATTAACCCCTGGATGTAAATTGCGCCAAAGATTTGAGCCTCACAATATAGTAGCTTTGTAGCGTGTTACAATTGCGTGTTTTCTACGCCACACAACAAGAGATACAGTTGTAATTAACCTTTGCTTGTGAATTAGGCTACAGTAAAAATTTATATATTTTGGCGTTGAAAAAGACGGTTTATTTTTGTCAGCACACCAGCAAAACTACGCTTAATTAACACCTGGATGTAAATTGCGCCAAAGAATTGAGCCGCACAATATAGTAGCTTTGTAGTGTGTTACAATTGCGTGTTTTCTACGCCACACAACAAGAGATACAGTTGTAATTAACCTTTGCTTGTGAATTAGGCTACAGTAAAAATGTATATATTTTGGCGTTGAAAAAGACGGTTTCTTGGGGTCAGCACACCAGCAAAACAACGCTTAATTAACCCCTGGATGTAAATTACACGATAGAATTGAGCAGCCAAAAATGAAGTGGTATTTGTATTGTAAAAACACTGTTTCTTTAAATGAATACAACAGGAACTGGCTTAGATCCCACTTGGATATTGAATGTATATGCAGCTGCAGTGGACGCACACTGGATTTCAGATCCAATACCCCAAAAAATTAGAAATAGAACATTAAGAAACAGTCTCTGAGACAAGCTGAGACACCCCACAGAAATCGCTATATAAAAATAAGTTCTTCAGTAAGAGCTATCAGCCGCGGCAGCACCTTCCCTGATGAGCACAGTGAGAGGAGTGTGAGCTCCCGGTGTCGCGCCCGGACTTATATAGTGCGGTGACGTCACAGAATCCCGCCGGTCTCTGATTGGCTTCATCTCTGCACATGTCATGCAGCCTATGCCCTTCTTCCTCCAGAGTGCTTTGCCCCATGTAGCGCCATGTGCTCGCAGCCATTTTATCAATCAAAAGCACACTTCGTTCACACCGAAGGTACCCCAAAGTTCGATTTCGTTCCGAACCGAAGTTTTCCTGAAATTCTAAACGAATTCCACTTCGTTAGAATCAATTCGCCCATCTCTAATAATAACCCATTCCCAAATCTCCCATAGAAAGAAATCTATTTCTAATACTTTTTTGCTTGCTAAAAAATTTTTTGGGGGTTGAAGAAAAGTTTTCCGTTTTTGCTGGTAAAAAGTTCTTGCATAAGAAAAAAAGGGGAAAATTTTTCCCTTTTAAAAAAAATTGTACCCTTTTTGAACAGGGAAAGAAAAATTTTTCCAGTAGTAAGCGAGGAAGGGGGGTTTTTTAGGCTTGGAGTTAGAGGTAGAGACAAGGCACCCTTTAAATTTTGCTTCGGACAAAACAAAAGCAAGTGTAAAGTTGGGGGACCGTCAGGACTGTCATCGCTCATTTTCCGGTTTCCCCCTGTGAAAAATTCAAAAAAGGAAAGGAGCATCCCCAAATCCCTTTCTTCAGCAGTTAACACACCCTGCATGAGGATTTTACCCCCCCTTTCCCTCCCCACTCACGGCCCCAAATGAAAATCTTTAAATATCACCCCAAACCCTAAACAAACACGTCCCAAAAAATGTCCCCCAATATACAGACCACTTTTGTAATTTTTCTGAAGGCTTTTTTGATGCCCCAAAAAATTTTGGTTTTGGGGTCAAAAGGCATTTCAAAAGCCAAGTGCCCAAAGAGGAGTTTTCATCTGTTCTCACGCCCAATGCTGATGCCCTCAGAGGAGGGACAGAAGTTTGGTCCTTCGGCAGAAATATCAAAGTGACTGGGGGCTTCTAGCCCGCACTTGAGGATGTAGCCCTGCCCAAGAACGGGAAAGTCCCCTTTGATGATGATGTTACTTTTGCGGACCCCAAGGGGTTTCTTTTCAGAAAGCAGTTTGGCCCCACAGTTTTTCATCAGGGGCGGGGGGAAGGGGAAGTTTGGGAAGTTTCAGTGAGGGCCCGGGCCTCAAAATGGAGAGGGCGTTTGAAACAAATCCACTGTTTTTAAACCCCTGCTAGCCCATTTTCCCTTTGGGGCAGCGGAACATCGGTAAAAGGTTTTCACAGTTAAAATTTAAACCCGGGGGAACTGTTAGCCGGGGAATTTTTTTTAAATTTTAATCCTCGGGTTTCCGCCAACTGAATTCATATGTGGTTTTGCTTAAAAAGCATGGGAAAGGGGAAAGTTAAAAAGATTTTTTAACACCTTGAGCATGAACAGAAACATGCTGAAAGGGCATGAATTGCTGCAAAAGGGAGTAAATTTTAAAAAAAAAAGTCCAAAACGGGTTTGGGGTTTCCCAACCACGTGACTTTCCTTCTCCTCCTCCCCCCCTGTCCCCTTTTCCAAAGCCAAGTGGCCCTCTGCGAAAATTTTTGCCGAAGCAGCATGAGAAAGCACCTTTTGGTTTTGGGGGCCAATTCCCCCACCGCAACACAGCCTACCCCTTCCCCTTCCACCAAAACAGCCAGCCCCGGAAACCCACCCTTTCTTTTGTCCCCAGGGGGGGGGAGCAAAAAACGCCTTCACACCAAACACCCCCAAACCAAACCCTGAATTTGGGCATTGCCGGCTGGGGCCTTAAAAATGTTCCTTTCCCCCCGCCAGATGCCGAAGGTTTTTTTTCCTTCTCCAAAAAAAGCTGCCCCCTGCCCTGGCCCCCACGTTGTAAAAAGATCTCTAGGTTTTGGGCTGCATCTTGCCACCAAAGTCCATCTCACTACGACACTTTTGGGAGTAGTAAGCACAATCAAGGGCTTACATCTCACTGACTGCTCACGGGGTGAGTTTGGTGGATAAAATGCCTCTGTGATTGGTCTCGTTGCACTCTTCAACACTCAGGGGATGGTCCAATCCCCAACCTTGAGGGGTAAGTATAACCCCCCAAGAGAAACCGGGCCATACTCAAATTAATCTGTCTGGGACCGAAAACACACAGGTCAAGAGCGGTAAAAAGGCTCTGCGCACTCAGAACCAACCAGGGGTTTGATGTTAAGCACCGGGCCCAGCAAGGTGATGGCAAGAAGGGGAAAAAACCCCCCTTTGCTGCCTGGGTGGGAACTTACACACATCCCTTCCGGGCAATGTCAAAAAACCTGGGTTTTGCAGCTATTTCTCAAGCCAAACCCCGGGTTTTGACTTTCTTTTTGGGGAAAGGGGCTTCAGGTCTTACTCACATTTCCCCCGTGTTACACCCCGCTTCGGTGGGGCTCGAAGCTGAGGGCCTCCCGGTAAACTTCTGAAGGGATATGGCAACAGCTGGAATTCCACCCTCCATAGTTCAGCAATTGGGGCGCAGATCATGCCATTAGCAATGCCAATTGACCTTGTCATATCGGGCAACTTTCAAAGTAGGCCAATTTTCTAAGTACAAGATGAAAACCAAAGAATTAAAACCAAAACTGGTACCATGCGCTTACAAAGACCTTTTCCCTCTGATCGACCATCCGTCTTTTCTCATTCATAGGTATAAAAATCGCACGACTATTGCACCTACAAGCTTATCCGTATGACAACTGCAAGACCATTGCACTCGCCAGCAAAAACTCCTTGTAATTTCGACTCTGCATAATTCCCTTTGGTATGATTATACTTAACAACACAACAAAACCTTCCTGTCCCCATTTCTCTCCCTGCTGTGTCCTGTTAGAGCTTAACATCTACTATCTTCAATCTCAACTTGCTTCCTATCCTCCCCGACATAACCACTTGTTAACTTCCGTCTCAAACCCTCACCCCCTCTTGTTTGCTCTGTAGGGAGATCTGGGTTTTTTAATTCAGTATAAAAAGAAACCTGTACTGGTCATATCTAGGCCCCACTTTCAAAGTACGGTCACAATTTTCTACGTACAAGGAGGATGAATTAAAACCCCAGAAAATAAAAAACCAGGATTAAACAAGGATTGCTACAAGTACAGCTAGTGATGAGCGATTACGTTACTAAACGTCATCCTTGTCTGATAGTCCGATATTCAAATTTCAGGCAATTATCAATACGATATCCGATAGTCCGTGTAATAGATTATTCGCCGATGAACCTTAAAGTCTATGAGCGAAGAACAACACCTCATTCTTACAACCCAAACAGGATGGAGAAGCTGGAATTAACATCACAACCAGTCAAATGGATTAAACGTGCTACATCTTAGGCAACATACTTAGGTTTTATAAAGCCACAGAAAAAAAGTCACAGACCATTCACTATCCCTGTCTTGGTACCACATGCATGACCCCTTAAACTGCATGAACCCACAAGTTGAAAAAAAAGTGGCCAGAAGGCAGTATGAATTTGAACCACATTTTACTTGAACTGGAACATTGAATAGTCCCAGTCCTGGAAACCAGCATGAGCCCCAAACCTGCATGACCTCAGATTAAAAAGTAGCCGGAAAAAGAGTCGTTCAACCACCATTTTAGTTGGAAGCTGGACATAACTATATCTGTATCCTGTAAACCGCAGTATGACCCTTAATCCTGTCTCAAGACACAGATTAAAAAGTGCTGGGAAAAAGGAGTCTTTCACAACCACAATTTTAGTTGAAACTGGACATTACTATCCTGTTCTGTACCACAGTATGACCAATAAAAACTGTCTGACCCCACAGATTAAAAAAAGTGCTGGGAAAAAGGAAGTATTGAACCACCATTTAAGTTGAAACTTGACATTTGACTATACCTGTCCTGGATCCGCAGTAAATGACCAATTAACCGTCCTGAACCCCAAAAATTAAAAAATTGCCATGAAAAGTAAGACTTTGAAACCAACCATTTAGTTGAACTGGACATTAACTATACGTCCTGTACCGCAGTATGAACCCATTAAAACTGTTCTGACCCACAGATTAAAAAGTGCTGGGATAAAGGAGTCCATTTCAACCACCATTTTAGTTGAACTGGACATTGACTATACCTTGTTTCTGTTACCACAGTATTACCATTAAACCTTCCTGGAACCCACAGATTAATAGTGCCGGAAAAAAGGCGTCTTAAACCAACCATTATTAGTGGAACTGGACATTTGACTATACCTGTCTCCTGGGTCACAAGCATGAGCCCCAAACCTGCATGACCCCAGATTAAAAAAGTGCCGGAAAAAAGGAGTCTTTCAATCAACCACCATTTTAGTTTTCACTGTGACATTGACTATACCTGTCCCCCCTGTAACACAGCATCGGACCCCTTAAACCTGTTTGAAAACCCACAGATCACAAAGTGGCACTAAGCTAATTTTGTACAGTGAACATGTCATTTAGTATATTTTTTTTTTGGTAACTGACATCTGTTTAAAGAATTTATTTAGGGAATTTTTTATTTATTGTTTACATTATTAGCATTTTTGCTTTTTTTTCAAGTGTGATAACATACAACATACACCCCCCTCCCTGCATTTTATAAAAAGGTATTTTTTAATACACGTGTAGATGTGTTAATTTCGATCCGCACACCCCATAATTAATAAAAATGTCCTAATCATCCTTCCCCAAACCCACTTCTTAGTTGATAAGACATTTGCCCTCACTGGCTTCTGAAGAGTGATTTTATTCAGCTCAAATCAAATCAAGGTTTCAATTTTTTCCTCCAAATTCCTTCTTCAGTGATTAGAGACAGACTTCCCCCGGGAGATAAAAATGAATGCGACCCCATAGTGACTTCCATTTCCCCAGAAAATTTTAAGAGCCTCACATTGTGCAATTTGTGTCCGATCCCTGGAGGGCCCTTTGACACTACTTAACCTCACAGAAATCACCTTTTTCAAATTTGATTTTTTTACAGAAATTTGGAAGGCTCTCCCCTGATTTGCCCCTAATGGGTGAAGCCAGTGCTGCCGTCAGCCATCTGTTTAACCGAAAACGGAGGTCCGGCTGCCAGGTCCCAGACTTACAGTGGGTGCGGTGAGAGCCCAGGCTAGCCGTCTGTATCTATTAAACCACGGAAAGGTCCAGCTGCCAGGGTCAGAAAACTTACAGTGTGTGCGGTGAGAGCCCCCGGGCCCTAAGCGTCTTCATCTATTAACCAACGCAGTGTTCAGCTGCCATGCGCCGGAGTTACAGTGGGTGTGGTGAGAGCCCAGGCTGGTGTCAGTCATCTATTAACACAAACACGTGTAAAAATGAAGCAGAGTGCGGATCTGAGTGTGAGGTAAGACCTCCAGTCTTTCCTCAGTACACCAGTCAAGACCTGGTAGCGCTTGCCCCTCCGTATGAGTGGGCGGAACAAATTGAGCATCATCACTTGGAAATGGCTGGTGGTTGACGTTTCCTGTTTCCACCCAAGTTGCCCTTTTTTTCTTGGCATTCTTTTTCCTCATTTTAACTCGAACGTGCTGGAGGAAAATTGTCTGTTCTTTGTTTCTGTCCCGTTCTTCCAAAACACCACTCCATGGTCCCTCTGAAATAACCTACATCCTGGTCAAGTCTTCCTGTACCTCCTTGTACAATTCAAGGATTTTTTTAAACCAGCCTATTTTTGTAACATGCAAGAATTTTTAGAGTATTTTTAATTCTAGAAAAACACATTTTTTAAAATAGGAAGGAATCCCACCATGTCTTGTTTTCTCTTTTTAATTGTATTAAATGGTTGTCTCGATATAGGGATTGGCTAGCTATGTTAAAGATCTTGCAAAAACATTCATTTTTGCAATATGTGTCCATTAACATGTCACTCCCTTATTCCTGTTTTCAAACAGCACCATCACCCTTGAGCCACTCTTTGACAAATTGTGAAGAACAAATGTTCTGTTAGAAAACAACAATTTTTTACAATAGGACCTGTAGTCTAAGCTGCATTTTCACAGCAAAATTGCCCCCAAAAATTCAAAACATGACCCATGAGGGCCACTTTTGACAATTGGTGAAGCAAACAAATGTCTGTTAGAAACAACATTTTTTTTTAATAATAGGACCTGTAGTATAGCTGGCATGTCACAAGCAAAATGGCCCCCAAAAAATTCAAGAGCATGACCCTTGAGGCCACTTATGACAATTGTAAGAACAAATGTCCTGTAGAAACAACATTTTTTTATAATAGACCTGTAGTATAAGCTTGCATGTCACAGCAAAATTGCCGACAGAAAATTCAACATGACCCTTGGATGAGCACTTTTTGACAATTGTGAAAGAGCAAATGTACTGTTAGAAAACAACATTTTTTTTTTTAGAATAGACACGTAGTGTTAGTTGCATTTCAAAGCAGCAAATGACCCCCCAAAAAATTATAAAAATGACTTCTCAGAACCACTGTTAAAAATTGTGAGGGAGAAAAGGCCACTTAGAAGGCACATTTCTGTTCCAAAAGAAACCAAGATTATATCTGTATCTCACAGGCAAACATGACCCCAAATAAATTATAATATGACTTCTCCCCTCAGCCACTATTAAAATTGCAAGGAGAGGATGCCACTTAGAAGCCACTTTTCTGTTCCAAAGGACCATAATTATAACTGTATCTCACAGCAAACATGACCTCAAAACCATTGACAATAATTAAATGCGAAAAACTTCTAAAGATAACAAGTGAGTAAATTGAAATACGGTGTTGTCATGAAACCTTTGCTGTCCTTTTTACAGTCCTCCTCACAGCAAAACCAGCAAAATGACTCTTTTGGGAACTGAGAATAAAAAATTGCAGTAAGAAATTTATCATTTTAACAATAAGTTTTTCAAGAGGACCATTTCTGTTTATGAAGAGGAAATGTGAAGTAGAGTGCAACTAATCGGTGACTCTCAGCAATTGTGGCCACAATCATCACAGAGATCCATGCCTGATTCATCTTAGGATGAAAGTCAAAACGAATCCACAATTTATCTGTGGAGAAGCCCGGATGCAAATGTCTGTTAATGACCCTCCCAGCTGTGCTGAAGGTCCGCTCATGAATGACGCTGGCTGCCTGGGCAGACAACACCTTATGGCTGGCGAGCGAAGCTCGGGCCCCATTCGTACCATTTTTGGATACCCAGAAAGTCTATTGGGTTTCCCAACACATAACAAAAACAAGAGTGTTGAGACTGCAGATATTCTGCACCATTATCTAAGCTGGTCCTTCTTTCTGTGTGTAGTAATGTGTTGCCTGCCTTGCAAATGCGTTGGTGAGGTGTAAATAAAGATTGCAGAGGACACCCATTAGGCTTCAGCCACCTTTGCCTGCAGCTGGCCGGCTAACGCCTACCTTTTGGCACTCCTACTGCTGCCACTTCTACCGCTGAGTTTTTCCCCCGGTACATTTGAGGAACGTGAGCAGGGACTCCCAACAGATGTCCTCCATTGATCAATCAGCAAGGTCCTCCATTTCCTGACATTTTACACTCTCTATTTGGGTGGGTGGAAAGGAAAGTGCTGATTTTTTTTGTACCAGGGGATTCCAGAGGGTGGCCCCCCAGTAACGTGTTGTTTCATTTTGAATGGCCTTAAATACAGGATCATGTATGAGGAAAATGGACATTCCAAGCACTCATGTGAGAGATGGAGCCTTGATTTCCCAAGAGCCACTGGTCGTGGGGGCACTCACCCTGCAAACAGAACGTTTCCCTCATCTTCCTCCTCCGCCTCATATTCGCTGCCAACCTCCTTTCCCAAGCAGGGACGGTCGGTAACATTGTGTCTAGGTATACCTCCTCCTCCTCCACCGCTTCCGTTCCCTCCGGCACAAGCTTCAACACACCGAGCCCTGACTTTGGCCTCCAGATAATGCACCCTGAAGCTGATGCAAGCGCGGCCTTAGCACTAGCCCTGTACCCCGAACCACTGTGCTTAATGAAGAACCCGATAAAATTGAGAAACTGTGGCCTTGGTGGATTCGACTCGGAGAGAAAAGGCTTCCCGTGTGTTCCGCATCTGTTCCGTTCTCCTCCTCCGTCGCTGGCGTGACCTGTTGTTTCAAGAGTGTCCAACGATCATCTCCAGAACTAAGAAGATCACCGACAATGCTCATGCGACAAGGGCATTGTCCGCACTGACAATTTTGGTGGCTTCTTCAAAACTGGCAAGGAATGTTGCAAGAGGCTCTTTCACCTGCCTCCACTATCTATCTCGGTGGCATTCAACACCCCCCGAGGGTCCTCACTGCTGCTTGTCAGGCCACGTGTCACTTCGTACTGCGTAATGGCATTTTGCTGCTCCCACAATCGCTGGCATGTAGAGGTTGGAAATTTCCAAGCGTTGTTGCAAACGTCAACACTGAGACGGTTGACGGGGAGGCCGAGCTGACTCTGCAACGCAGCCAGGTGCTTGACGATAGCAGTTGCGAACGGCAGAAGTGCGAACTCAACTTCGCGAGCCCTTCCTCAGCAGGCAGTTCCAGACCCGGGTAGCTCCTTTAAGAAATTTCTTCTGGATCGACAAAGGTTTTCATGACATGTGCAGGCCAAGGGATGTGCTCCAGCCTACCCGATCTTATAAAGGCGGCCAGCATAGATTTTGACCGTTAATCGCACACCACCTGCTGGCACAAGGTTCTTGTCACCCAGACCACGCCGGTCTCGATTGCGGAGAGGGGCCCGTCCACACTCCCACCTGAGTGGTGGAACGGTCTCCAAGACAGATTAATTTCAACACAGCCTGGTTTCTCCTGGGCAACAGTGATGCCACCAATGAACCTAGGGGAAAGAGCCCTGCACCATCCCTCGCCCTGCGGTTTTTGAAAAGTGTGCGCCGAGCCTTGAGAGCCACCATCCAACACCCCATAGAACAACCACCCGCTCACCCAGTGAAGCTGTCACAGAGATATAGTGGCCTTGGCCGTCCCTTATTTAAGTCCATGTGTCGGTGGTCAGATGACTATGCCGGCCACAGATGCAGACAACTCGCGCTTTGAAATTTTATATAGAAGACCAACTGGCCTGGCCAGGCCAGGACGCTTTTCTGGCAAAGAAATGCCTGATTGGCATCCTGGTATTGGGTGGGCAAGGCAAGCGCCATGACCGTGGCGGAACCCATCTGTTGGTCCACCAACGGAAAGGCAACATTTCCAAAAGCCACAAAAGCTGGCAATGCCCGAAACAATTCAGGATTTTGGGCTTTGGGATGGTTGGGTTAAAGTGTTTCTTTTTTCTGCTCCCAAAACCTGGAAGACAGAAAGGCTGGCTGCTATACTGCCCGCTGGTACGGCGTGCAGTGTCCGTCAAACTGGGCGGAAGGAGAAGGGGTAGGAAGGGTCTCTACGTGGTGCTGGTGGTATTCGGAGCGACGGTGGGAGGGCTGAAGCGGAGGCTGAACCCTGATCATGACCTCCAGAGAGACAAAGGGCATGCTGAGGAACGCTTGGTGGTGCGGAAGGAGGAGGAGGCGGAGACCGAGGGTTGGTGACAGTGGTTTGGATGCCCCGGCCGTGCGACCCTGGCCTTTTTGGCCAAGTGTTTTGCCTCCATTTTCAACTCAATCATTCCAGCTGCATGAGACATACATGTTGGTGGTGGTTAAAAACACCTAAGATTTCTTCGTCCTCTACTTGAATGCGTTACGTGCAAAGGCGGCATATGACATCGCCTGGGTGAATCAGAGGCATGCTCAAAGAAGGCCCAGCTTGAGAGGTGCCCTGGAACTTTTTTGGACGGCGATAACGAGGGAGCGCGGTTTCCGCTGACCGTGGCTGGCAGAATCATATCAGCGGACTTTGCGACCTACCCCTCCCTTTTTGGGCGGGGGCCCGTCCCGACACACCCCTTCATCTTCCTCCAAAGTCCGTGTGGGAAGGGGTCGCAAGCAAATTCTGCCTTAAAAAACCACGTTGGAAACGCAATGTAGTCATCTCATTAAACAAACACCCGGTGACTTGTGTTGACATTCTGCTCCAGGAGCTGCGGACTACAAGAAGAGGGATGCGGGGGGTTTCCGGGCCCCCCGGGGGTTTTTGCGATTGACCGGCTTTCCCTTCTCCTCCCCTGAGGGGTCAGTAACTGGGCGTCAGAGCAGAGAAAATATCCTTTTTTTGGTCTTGATCTTTTTTAAAATGCCCTTTTGGGCCCCAAAACCCCATTTTGTATAAAGAGGGCTTGAAAAAAGGAAAATCCCCAGTGGGGGGTACACGGTTTACATTTGGGCTGCCCCTTTGCTTTTTATGGAGGTTTCCCGATGATTTGATGACGACATTTGGGCCGTGACCCGGGAGGGGGCGAGGAGGTTTAAAAATGCTGGATGAAAGGGTTTCATTAACAACTGAAGGAAAAGATTGGCGACGCTGTTCCTTTTTGAGGGTTCACAGGGGGCCCCGACCCCGCGATGACAAGGCCCGGGCGGTCCTGCAACCGAAAAAACCGCTGGCTGCGCTGTTGTCACTAGCCCCTGGAAGGACACCTTCTCCGTACCTTACCTTTCGTGTCCCACCCCCCTTTGCTCGCTTTCCCCCCCTTTTCATTTTTGCTCCATGTTCAGAAAGATTTAAAATTTTTTAAAAGGGGATGGAAAAGTTTTGGAACGTTTCTTATTAAAAGATGGCAAATTTAAAGGGTATTCTCAAATTTCCCCCAAAACAAAAAAAAAATTGCTGTTTTTGGAAATTTAAAATGCAAAGGGGGCTCTATAAAAAAAGCCCCCCCTGGCCAAATTTAAAAAAAAACACGTTTTCAAATTTTTTACGGTTTAAAAAAAGGTATTTTTGGACCCCATTTAATTCCCTGTGGTGACTCCAAAAATTGTGAATTCAAATTTAACTGCAAGGTGGCCTTAAACAACAAAAATGGGGTGGGGAAAAAGTGCAAAAAAAAAACGTAAACTGAAATGTAAAACGGATAATTAAAAAGGGATTTTTTGCCCCCTTCAATTCACCTGTGGTGAACACAATTCCCGGGTTCAAATTTAAAAGCAAGGGGGGGTCTAAACAAAAAAGCTGGACTGGGGCAAAAGTGTAAAAAAACCCCCTATCTGAAATGTATATGGATATAAAAAATTATTTTTGGGGAAACCCATTAAACCCCTGGTGCTAGTGTTAAGCGATTTTTATTGACAAAGTTGAAATCGGCAAGGTTTTTATGGTGATCGAAAATTCCGATCATGGGGATAATTAAGGTTAAAATTGTGCTTTCATCTATTAAGATCGCGCCTTTTTCGGCGCTTCCTGTAATTTTGGCGGCCAGCAAATCAGATTACAGAATAGAGCAGGGTGGATGTGTGTGCGACGTCATGACTGGGATGTGTATGGTTGCGATTGGCGGGAAAATCACATGACCTCTTTTTTACATAGAACAGCGTTTCCTGTTTCAGCCTCAGTGTCTCTCAGCTTTCTCTAGGGATAGGACCTGCGCTTCCCTGTGGCCAAATCAGCTCAGCAAAAATTAGTCTTTTCTGCACAGAAAAAACCTCTTACTATTAGCTGTGATCCTTTTCCAATTTAGTTAGATTAGAGATTTGAAGATTTTATGTAGTTAGCTAGAGAATTTTAAAGCAGGGATCTACCGCTGTAAATTCACAGCGGGGGTGAGCGGGGGGGGGGGGGGGCTGGGGGCGCGGGCGACCAAAGAAAAGCGAGATATATTGGTTGGTTCCGGGGCGGCTCCAGGTCCTGGTGCTGGGGCTGGCGACTGCGCTTCTCACTAGGCAGGTGAAGGAAGCTGCTCATCAGTGACTCCAGACTTAGCTTGCTGCTGATGGAGCTGGTACTGCTCCTACCCCCCCACCTTCCCACAGCAGCCGCGGCAGTAGTTCGTGAGCGCTGAAGAGCCCCCCAGTCAGACCTGTCAGAGGATGGACCATGCTGCACATAGGCAGCGGCTAACAGACTACGGAGTATTTCCCTATAGTATTTGAGTTGTCTCCCTCTCAGCAGCTGGGGAAAAAGGCTCCATTTTGGACCGGTAGCGAGAGTCCAATAGGGTGGAGAGCCAGAAGTCATCCCCTTGCCGGATGGTGACTGTTCGGTGTCACTAGCAGGCAAATCAGCATGCTGGGGCCATCTGCACAAGTGACCCGAGGGGCACCCGGCCTCCAACTCCACCGTATACGGCCACGGTGCTCGCGGGTCATCGGCCTCATCTTCCTCATCTCCATCTACCTGCTCCAGCTGCTCCTGCTCCACCGCTCCTGTCACCAAGGTAGAAAAACCACTAATTTCACCAGACAATGCTTCTGCTCCAATGTTCTCTCTTCTCCATTTCAGTCCCACCGGGGCTCATTATGGCACAAGGATGTAGTCACCACGTCTCCAGTCCCCTGCCCAGACAGATTTTTCAGCATCTGTTCCAGGACATGAAGCAGTGGAATGACGTTATTCATCCCGTAGTCCTGGCGACTGACAAATAACGTGGCCTCCTCAAATGGCAAGAAATCAATAAGTCTCCCTTATGTATCAGATACAGGAATATAACCATAGACAACAAAAAAAGCATAGAAAAAATATTCCTTTAAAATCTAACTTTTATTAAACAATAGTTAAAATATATCCACCCTATGTACAGATAGGGACACTATCAACAGAACTAGCGTGAAAATCTATCTCCTATTACTAATGAATGTTGGTACTGTTCCAATGCGGAGAACCCCCCCCAAAAAGGGCGACCCACTCAGTGCTTGGATGTCCCTCAGACTTCCCTAACCCTATCCACTGTATGAGGGGGGGTAAAGTTATAGGGTGTAAGGGAATCACTAGAAAGTTTTTTTTCATGTACACTTCAAAGATATGGTGTTGTATCAACCACCTATATTTCCCAAAAGGCGTTCAGATCAATACAATATGCATCCTGTTTGTATACTCAAGGGTATGGGTTATATCAAAAACTAGTGTTGGCGTTTTTATCGACAAAGTTGAAATCGGCAAGGTTTTTATGGTGATCGAAATTCCAGATCAAAGCGATAATTTAAAGGTTTAAAATCTGTGCATCATCTATTAGATGCGCCTTTTTCGGCGCTTCCTGTAATTTTGGCGGCAGCAAATGAGATTACAGAATAGAGCAGGGTGAGATGTGTGTGCGACGTCAGACTGGGATGTGTATGGTTGCGATTGGCTGGAAAAATCACATGACCTCGTTTTACATAGAACAGCCCTTTCTGTTTCGCCTCAGTGTCTCTCAGCGTTTATAGGGTAGGACCTGCGTTCTGCCTGTGGCCAAAACAGCTCAGCGAAATTAGTCTATTTCTGCACAGAAAAACCCCTTTCTATTAGCTGTGATCCCTTTCCCAATTTAGTTAGATTAGGGATTTGAACATTTTTTTGTAGTTAGCTAGAGAATTTTAAAGCAGAATCTACCACTGTAAATTCACGGCGGTGGGAGCGGGGGGGGGGGGGGGGGCGAAAAACAGACAAGCTCTATCTATAAAAAAGGTAAAATTCACCCCGTTAGTTGACA
>JAODAL010013810.1:0-89785 GCA_025379985.1 Phyllomedusa bahiana | reverse complement strand
AAGGGTGCGAAAAAAAAAAATTACTAAAATTTTTCGGTAAAAAGGTTTTTTGGCCCATTCCAATTAACCTGTGGTCAAAAAGCTTTTTTAAAATTCTCAATGTAATCTTACCCCATCAATTTGCTGGCCCCTGCGCCCAAAAGTGAAAATAAAAACTTTGGGAAGGTTTTGGAAATTTTAAAGGGTATTTTTTGGGCATTTTCCACATTCACCTTTTAAACAAAAATTTGGGCTGGTTTCAATTTAACTGCAAGGTGGCTCATCAACAAATTGGGATTGGGCAAAAGTGAAAAAAAACACGTATCTGTAATGTATTCGGATATAAAAGGTATTTTTGGCACCTTTCAATTCCCCTGTGGTGACTACAAAATTGCTGTATTCAATTTAATGAAAAGGGTGTCATAACAAAGCTGGTGCGCCAAAGTGAAAAAAACAATATCTGAAATGTATTCGGATAAAAAAAGGTTTATTTTTGGCCCCTTTCAATTCCCCTTTGTGAACTACAAATTGCTGTTTTTAAATTTTAATGCAAGGGCCTATAACAAAGCTGTGTGCGCCAAATTTGAAAAAACACGTTCTGAAATGTATTCGGATAATAAAAGGTTTTTTTGGCCCCTTATCAATTCCCCTGTGGTAACTCCCAAATTGCTGGATTCAAATTTTAACTGCAAGGTGGCTCTATCAAAAAATGGATGGGCAAAAGTGCAAAAAACGTATCTGTAATGTATTCGGATAATAAAGGTATTTTTTGGCACCTTTCAATTCACCTGTGGTGATTACAAAATTGCTGTATTCAAATTTAATGCAAGGTGCTCTATAAAAAAGCTGGATGCGCCAAAGTGAAAAAAACACAATCTGTAATGTATTCGGATAATAAAAGGTATTTTTTGGCACCTTTCAATTCACCTGGGGTGACTACAAAATTGTGTATTCAATTTAATGCAAGGTGCTCAATAACAAAGCTGGTGGGGCCAAAGTGAAAAAACACGTATTGAATGTATTCGGAAATAAAAGGTATTTTTTGGCACCTTTCAATTCCCCTGTGGTGACTACAAATTGCTGTTTTCAAATTTAATGCAAGGTGCTCATAACAAAGCTGGTGCGCCAAAGTGAAAAAAACACGTTATCTGTAATGTATTCGGATAATAAAAGGTATTTTTGGCACCTTTCAATTCACCTGTGGTGACTACAAATTGTGTATTCAATTTAAGTGCAAGGTGCCTCAATGAACAAAGTGTAGTGCCCCAAAAAAGTGAAAAACACGTATCTGTAATGTTTTTGGAAAATAAAAGGTATTTTTTGGCACCTTTTCAATTCACCTGTGGTAATACACAATTGCTGGATTCAAATTTAACTGCAAGGTGGCTTATCAATACAAATCTGGATGGCAAAAAGTGCAAAAAAACACGTATCTGTAATGTATTCGGATAATAAAGGTATTTTTGGACCTTTCAATTCACCTGTGGTGACTACAAAATTGCTATTTCAAATTTAATGAAAAGGTCCTATAACAAAGCTGGTGCGCCAAAGTGAAAAAACAGTATCTGAATGTATTCGGATATTAAAAGGTATTTTTGGCACCTTTCAATTCACTGTGGTACTACAAAATTGCTGTATTCACATTTAAGTGCAAGGTGCCTCATGAACAAAGCTGTAGTGGCAAAGTGAAAAAAAACAGTATCTTAATGTATTCGGATAATAAAAGGTATTTTTGGAAACCTTCATTCACCTGTGGTAACTACAAATTGCTGATTCAATTTAATGCAAGGGGGCCTCAATAACAAACTGATGGCCAAAAAGTGAAAAAACACGTAATCTGAAAATGTATTGGGATAATAAAAGGTATTTTTTGGCACCTTTCAATTCACCTGTGGGTGACTACAAAATTGCTGTATTCAAATTTAAAATGCAAGGTGTCAATAACAAAGCGGGATGCGCAAAGTGAAAAAAACATATCTTAATGTATTCGGATAATAAAAGGTATTTTTTGGCACCTTTCAATTTCACCTGTGGTGACTACAAATATTGCTGTATTCACATTTAAGTGCAATAGGTGCCTCTAATGAACAAGATGTAGTGCGACAAAGAGTGAAAAAACACCGTATCTGTAAATGGTATTGGATAATAAAGAAAGGTATTTTTGGGCACCCTTTCAATTCACCTGGGGTGACTACAATTTGCTGATGTATTCACATTTAAGTGCAAGTTGCCTCATTGACAATGCTGTAGTGCGCCAAAGTGATAAACAGTATCTTAATGTATTCGGTAATAAAAGGTTATTTTTTTGGCACTTTCAATTCACTGTGTAACTGACAACAATTTGCGGATATCAAAATTTACTTGAAGGTGGCTCTTTCAACACAAATCTGGACTGGGCCAAAAGTGCAGAACAAACACGTATCTGTAATGTATTCGGATTATGGCAGGGTCATTTTTTGGCACCTATCAATTCACCGGTGGTGACGCTACAAAATTTGCTGTATTCACATTTATGTGAAGTGCTCTATGAACAAGATATGTATTATTTACTTACTGGGGGACAGCTATGTATTTATTAATTACTGGGGGACAACTATGTATTATTAATTACTGGGGGCAGCTATGTATTTATAATTATGGGGTCAGCTTATTTGTACTATCAATTATGGGGGACAACGTTTGTATATATAATTACTGGGACAGTATGTATTATTAATTAATGGGGGATCAGCTATGTATTTTTAATTACTTGGGGACAGCTATGTTTTCTTAAGTACTGGGGGACAGCTATGTTTTATTAATTACTGGGGGCAGCTATGTATTATTAATTTTGGGGGAAAGCTATGTATTATTAATTATGGGGACAGCTATGTATTCATAATTAACTGGGGTCTTGCTTAAAGTATTATTAATTACTGGGTAGCTATGTATTATTAATTATGGGGAAAGCTTTGTATTCTTAATTACTGGGAGGACAGGTATGTAATTATTAATTATGGGGACAGTATGTTATTCCTTAATTTCTGGGTGGCAGCTATGTATTATTAAATAGACTGGGGGACAGCTAAGTATTATCGAAATTACTGGGGGACAGCTATGTATTATTCAATTATGGGACAACTATGTATTATTAATTATGGGGACAGCTTGTATTATTATTAACTGGGGGACAGCGTATGGTATTATTATATTACTGGGGCAAGCTATTATTATTAATACTGGGGACTGCTATGTATTAGTAATTTCTGGGGAGACAGCTATGTATTCCTTAATTAACTGGGGGACAGCTATGTATTCTTAAATTACTGGGGACAGCTATGTAATTCTTAATTTACTGGGGACAGCGATGTATTATTAATTACGGGGGGACAGCATGTATTATTAATTACTGGGGAACAGCTATGTATTTTAATAACTACTGGGGGACAGTTTGTATTATTAATTACTGGGACAGCTATGAATTCTAATTACTGGGGAAGCTGATTGTATTTTTTAATTTACTGGGGGCAGCTATGTATTATTAAAATTACTGGGAACAGCTATGTATTATTAATTACTGGGGACAGCTATGTATTATTAATTACTGGGGGACAGCTATGTAGTATTAAAATTACTGGGGGTAGCTATGTATTATTAATTACTGGGGGACAGCTATGTATTATTAATTACTGGGGGACAGCTATTATTATTGAAAAATTACTGGGACAGACTATGTATTGATGTAATTGTATTCGGGGACAGCTATGTATTATTAATTACTGGGGACAGCTATGTATTATTAATTACTGGGGGCAGCTATGTATTTATCACTATCATTACTGGGGGCAGTTATGGATTATTCTTACTACTGGAGCAGTTATGGATTATTACCACTACTGGGGCAGCTCTGGATTATTCTTACTACTGGGGCAGCTATGGATTATTCTTACTACTGGAGCAGTTATGGATTATTACTCACTGATGGGGGCGAGCTATGGATTATTCTCACATTAACTGGGGGCAGTCTAATGATTATTTATCACTACAGGGGCTAGCTATGTAGTTCTATTCTCACTACTGGGGTCAGCTATGTATTACATATCACTACAGGGGCCTGCTAATGGTTTATTTACTTAATACTGGGGGCAGCTATATGTATTATTATCACTACAGAAATGGGGGACTCAGGCTTATGTTATTACTATAACTACAGGGGCAGCTATGGATTATTACCACTCTGGGGGCAGCTCATGTTATTATTATCACTATGGAGGCAGCTTATGTTATTATTATCACTACAGGGGCAGCTATGTATTATTCATCGCTACTGGAGGCTTGCTAGAGTATTATGTATCATACTGGATGGCAGTATGTATTATTATCACTACGGGGACAGCTATGTAGTATTTCATATGGGGGCGCTATGTATTATTCTCACTACTGGGGGCCGCTGCTAAGGTATTTATTTTTAGTGATGGGCTCAAATTTCTCAAAAAATTCGTCCATCTTCGTCAAATTTTCCGACAAAATTCATTTCGTTCCGAAATTACTTCGGCACGAATCGCGTTAAAAAGCAGCTATTTCCAGGCTGCACAGAGCCTGCAGGGTGCTGTAGAATGTTGTGCCATGCTTAAATATGCAGAGGGAGCTTGGTTTGGTCTTCATACAATGTTGTGTTTTAGTATGACACGCAGATGACTGCCGCCGCTCTTAGAATCGCTTCACTATAAAATTCCCTGGGCACTTAAGAGGGCAAAACTGACCAAAAAACTCAAGCGGGAATGTAGCCTGTTAAAGTCATGCCAGCGAAAGCTGGAAAAAAACAAGCTGAGAGCTCAGGTGGCAACATTAGTGACAGAGTGTGGAGGTGACGGCGGCAGCCACAGCAGCATGAGGTCAGGCAGTGGCACAATGACATTCTGGAGGTGGAAAAACACGAGGAAGCCACAGAGTGGCACAATAACTGAGAGCGGAGGTCACGGCGGCAGCAATATGAGATCAGGCAGTGGCACAATGACATTCTGGAGGCGGCAAAACAGGAGGAAGCCAGAGAATGGCACAATCACACCGTGTGGAGGTCACGACAGCAGCAGCATGAGATCAGGCAATGGCACAATGACATTCTGGAGGCGGCAAAACAGGAGGAAGCCACAGAGTGGCACAATGACTGAGAGCGGAGGTCACGGCGGCAGCAGCATGAGGTCAGGCAGTGGCACAATGACACATAGAGTAGGACATGGCAGCAGCCACAGCAGCAGCATGAGGTCAGACAGTGGCACAATGACACAGTGTGGATGTCACGGGAACAGCACCAGCAGAAGCAGCAGCATGAGGTTATAGAGTGGCACAATGACAGAGTGTTGAGGTCGGTGGCAATACCAGTCCATGGTAAAGATGGTGGTAGGCAGATAGAGAAACTGTCAGCAGATGTGTGGCATCAGGCGGGTGGCGGCATCAGAATAGTGGCTGAGGCAGGTAGTTTGAACCCAGACTGACGCCTAAGGCATTGGTGTGTGGAAATCCTGGCCGATCCACGCCTGATTCATCTTGACAAAGGTCAGTCGTTCCACATTTCCCGTGGACAAGCGGGTTCTCCTTGGGGTAACGATGGCCCCCGCCGCACTGACACCCGCTCTGATGCCACACTACTGGCCGGCAGGACAGCTTCTCCACTGCAAACTCGGCAAGTTGCGGCCACACATCCAGTTTGGCTGCCCAGTAGTCCAGCGGATCTTCTAACTGAGGTGGCAGAGTGCTGTCCAAGTAGGCCACAACCTGTTGGTTCAGGGACTGCTCCAGGTCCTGCTGCTGCTGGCGACTGCCCTCCTCAGTAGGCGGGTGAAGGAAGCTGCTCATCAGTGAATCCAGACTTAGGTTACTACTGATGGAGCTGGTACTGCTCCTACCCCCCCACCTTCCCCCAGCAGCCGCGGCAGTAGTACGTGAGCGCTGAGGAACCCCCCCGGTCAGACCTGTCAGAGGAGGGACGATGCCGCACATAGGCAGCAGCCAACTGATTACGGAGGATTTCCCTATAGTATTTGAGTTTGTCTTCCCTCTCAATAGTTGGGAAAAAGGCTCCCATTTTGGACCGGGAGCGAGGGGCCAAGAGGGTGGAGAGCCAGAAGTCATCCCTCTGCCGAATGCTGACTATTCGGCTGTCACTAGCCAGGCAAATAAGCATGCTGCGGGCCATCTGCACAAGTGACTCCGAGAGGCTCCCTGCCTCCATTTCCACTGTATACTGCCACGGTGCTTGGGGGTCATCTGCCTCGTCTTCCTCATCTCCATCCACCACCTCTAATGGCCTTTCTCTGTTCATACAGTCGGTCCAACATGTGCAGGCTGGAATTCCAACGGGTGGAAACATCACATATCAGAGTGTGTTGGGGGAGGCCATTCTGCCGCTGCAACTCGAGGAGGGTGTTCCTGGCTTTGTACGAATAGATAAAGTGCATGCACAGTTTCCTGGCCATTTTCAGAATGTTCTGAAGATCGGTGGAAGACTTCAGGAACCTTTTCACAACCAGATTGAACACGTGCGCCATGCAGGGCGCATGGACCATCCCTCCTCGGTGCAGCGCGGACACCATGTTCCTCCCATTGTCCGTCACCATGGTTACGATTTGCGCGGAGAAAGCTACACATCGATTTCTTGCTGCATGACGCGGAGCAGTTCCTCCCCTGTGTGACTTCGTTCGCCGAGGCAAGCCAGGTGTAGAACTGCGTGACACCGCTGTGCCCTACACATGTGGTTTGATGGAGCAGTACTTGTGGAGGCTGAGATGGTGGTGGTGGTGGTGGAGGAGGAGGCGGACATTGGCGCAGGTGCAGCATTTTGACAACGTGGAGGAGAAAGCGGCGTCTCCTGTCCAAGTTGTTGGTGTGCCTGGGCTGGAAGCACATTCACCCAGTGGGCCGTAAAGGACATGTACTGGCCCTGACCGTAGTTACAGCTCCAGACGTCTGCGCTGCCGTGCACCTTGGAACAAACCGATAAGCTCAAGGACTGACCTACCTTCTGTTCTACATATTATGAAGTGCTGGTACTGCCTTTTTGGAAAAGAAATTAAGGGTTGGAACACTCCATCTCGGCTCGGCACAAGCCATTAGTTCTCTGAACGGTGCAGAGTCCACCATTTGGAAAGGGAGAGACTGCAGTACCAACAACTTGGACAGGAGCACGGTCAGCTGCTGCACCTTAGGATGGTTGGACGCATACTGTTGTCTCTTTGCAATCGCCTCGCTGAACGACTGCTGGTGCCATGAGTAGCGAGGAGCAGGAGCATCTGGACCGGCAGATGATGTCAAAGAGAAACAGCTCCCTTCTGCAGAGGTGGTGGAGCCTTGACTGGCTGCAATGGCATGCATGCCACTGGGCGCTGCTGCTGCTGCTGCTGTTGCTGCGGCGGCAGGATGGACCACCACATCTGAGCCACGTTTCTCCCAGGCCACCGGATGGTGACGCTGCATGTGTTGACGCAGGGCCGTGGTGCCAACGTTAGCTCCCTGGCCACGCTTCACTTTCTGCCCACAGATTCTACATATACCCATATTCGGCTCCTCCGGTGTCTTAGCAAAGAACTGCCACACCGCCGAGTATCGGATTTTACCACCAACGCTCCGCACTGAGTGACTACTGCCGCCGCTGCCTCGCTGAGCCCCTGTGCTGCTACTTTCTTGGACCTGCGAAGCAGGTTTTTTACCCCGTGGCACATTGCTGCTATCCTGCTGACTCACGGCCACACGACCCACTTGCAGGCTGCGCTGCTGCTTGATGCGCAAGCTGATGCCCTCTTCTCCTGACGATGATGAAGCCCTTGCCTCACCCGGCTCCCAAGTGCGGTCGGCTACATCATCATCTATTTGTGTTTCATCGTCACTGCTGTCCTCATCACCGGTCTTGGTATGCCGAGGCTGACCTCTCACAACATGACCTCCCATGCCACTCTCCACATCTATATTTTGCCGCCTACTGCAAGAAGCAGGGGATATTGGCCCCATTTCTGCGCTGCCAAGTAGCTGCTGACTGCCCTCCTCCTGAGGGAACCGGATGGGACAGAGGCGGGCTGAGGACAGGTGAGGGCCGCTGACCCGCTCCCGGGCCATGCCAACTAATGGTTGTGTCTGAGGTTCCCACCGACTCTTGGCTGGGGTTGTCAGATGTCATCTGGGAGGAAGAGGATGACCTAGTCAACCAATCAAGAACCCTTGGGTTACTGAACAACACACGGCCGCTAGATGACAGCGGCAGTTGTGGCCTCACCGAGTGGCCCCTGCTGTGACGTCCCCTTGCTGTGCTGCGACCTGGGCCTGTTCCAGGAATGTTTGTGCCACTGCCACTCGCAGGTGCAGAGCCTGCACCTCTCTGTCTGACATACTGTTTGTTCTAAAATGTACAACAGCACTGTTTGATGATGATATCTGTATATGATAAATATACACCCTGTTTTTGACTCCAAATGAACCCAGTAACAAGCTTGGGTAACTCTTGGATATAAATTGCGCTCCACAAATGGCCAGGAAAAATTTACTTGTATGTGTCGTTTAAAAACACTGTGTGTTTTACTAAATGTAAAAGCACAAACAGGCTTAATTAACCTTCGGACATGAATTAGGCTACAGGAAAATGTATATATTTTGGCGTTGACAAAGACGGTTTTATTTTTGTCAGCACACCAGCAAAACAAACGCTTAATTAACCCCTGGATGTAAATTGCGCCAAAGAATTGAGCTGCACAAACTAGTAGCTTTGTAGCGTGTTCCAATTGCGTGTTTTCTACGCCACACAACAAGAGATACAGTTGTAATTAACTTTTGCTTGTGAATTAGGCTACAGGAAAAATTTATAGATTTTGGCGTTGAAAAAGACGGTTTCCTGGGGCCAGCACACCAGCAAAACAACGCTTAATTAACCCCTGGATGTAAATTGCGCAATAGAATGAGCAGCCAAAAATGAAGTGGTATTTGTATTGTAAAAACGCTGTTTCTTTAAATGAATACAACAGGAACTGGCTTAGATCCCACTTGGATATTGAATGTATATGCAGCTGCAGTGGAGGCACACTGGATTTCAGATCCAATACCCAAAAAATTAGAAATAGAACATTAAGAGAACAGTCTCTGAGACAAGCTGAGACACCCCACAAAAATCGCTGTATAAAAAATCAATTCTTCAGTAAGAGCTATCAGCCGCGGCAGCACCTTCCCTGATGAGCACAGTGAGAGGAGTGTGAGCTCCCGGCGTCGCGCCCGGACTTATATAGTGCGGTGACGCACAGAATCCCGCCGGTCTCTGATTGGCTTCACCTCTGCACATGTCATGCAGGCTATGCCCTCCTTCCTCCCAGAGTGCTTTTCCCATGTAGCGCCATGTGCTCGCAGCCATTTTATCAATCAAAAGCACACTTCGTTCACCGAAGTACCCCAAAGTTCGACTTCTTTCCGAACCGAATTTTTCCTGAAATTCTAAACAAATTTCCCCACTTCGTTGAATCGATTCGCCCATCTCTAATTTTACCACTGGGACAGCTATGATTATTATCACTACGGGGGAAGCTATGTTTTTTTAAACAAAAGGGGGACAGCTATGTATTTTATCACTACTGGGGAGTATCTATATTATCACTACAGGGGCAGCTAAGTATTATTATCATAAAAGGGGCCCGAAGCCACAAAAGGGGCATTTATTTTTCCTACAGGGCAGCTATGGATTTTTAAATACTGGGGGCGCTATGGATTTTTACATACTGGGGCAGCCTGGATTTTCTCACTACTGGGGCAGCTCGGGATTATTCTCATACGGGGGACAGCTAGTATTATTAATTACGGGGGCAGCTTGTTTTAAAAATTCTGGGGGCAGCTATGTATTATTATCATACTGGGGGCGCAATGTTTTATCACTCGGGGGGCACTATGTATTTTTCCCCCTAGGGGGGAATCTATTTTTTTTTTTTTTTTTTTTTCTCACTATGGGGGCAGCATGTTTTATTTCCTACTGGGGCAGCTATGTTTTATTATCACTACTGGGGACAGCTATGTATTATTATCACTACTGGGGGCGCTATGTATTACTATCACTCAGGGCACTTTGGATTATTACCCACTACGGGGGGCAGCATGATTACAACACTCAGGGGCACTATGGATTATTCCCACTCGGGGGCAGCTGTTTACTATACTACAGGGGCAGATGGATTATTCCATACGGGGGGGCGCATGTATTATTACCACTACGGGGGGCGCTAGTATTATTTCACTACGGGGCAGTTTAGTATTTTTATCATTACTTGGCAGATGTTTAATCACTACAGGGGCGCTATCTATGTATTTTACATTACGGGGGGCAGCTTTCTATGTATTATTTATCAATGGGGCAGCTATGTTTATTACCCTACTGGGGGCATTTTAAATTTTTTCACTACGGGGGGCAGCTAGTATTATCACTATGGGGAGTATGATTTTTACATCGGGGGCAGCATGTTTATCAACGGGGGCATCTTTTATTATTTTCCCCCCAACTGGGGGCAGTAGTATTTTTATCATAGGGGGGGGCAGTATGTTCATTACCCACACAGGGGCAGTATGTTTTTATCACTACAGGGAAAAGCAGAAATTATCACTACGGGGCGCTATGTATATTATCATATGGGGCATAGTATTATTCTCACTACAGGGGGGTTTAATTTTTTTTAAAATACAGAGCTATTACATATGTTATTTATTCATGTATAATGTCCCACAAGCTGACAATCAGTCTCCAGTTATAAAATACTAGTTACCCCATACTATATCCCTAAATGACACAGTATACACTTTATTGGGGGTTTTTTTTGTGTGTGTGATTCTAAACATCCAACCCCTCCATAAACTCGTCCCTAATAACCCCGCCCCCCACTGGGCCATGGAAAAATTGTCGTGCATCAAACCGGTCCCCGATAGGAAAAAGGTTGGGGACCGGTTTAAACGAAAAAGATTTTAAAACAGGAAAAGAAATGCAGGAAATGAGTGCAGAATAGGAGGGCTTCTTAAAGAAAAACTAGCAGGTCTGTGAGAGCCAGAATTATTGCTGGGTAGTAGGTGATCAAATACTTATTTCATGCATTAAAATGCAAATTAATTATTTAAAAATCATAACATGTGTGAGCGAGAGAGAGACAAAGAAAGGATGGTCCCTCAAGATCCTATGGCCACTGCACATTGTATACATTGTATAGAGTACATAACCCACAGAAGCTCCTATTATCAAAATAGTGCTTTTCAACTTTCAGCAGGTCCTTCTGACAGTTATATGTAAGGTTTTGCCTTATCTATGTTAATGATTTCTTTTCTTTTATCTTAGTTTGTCATTGTGCTGATGACATTTATGGAGCTTCATAACCAGTTATTTTTGCATAGAATTATGGTCTCAACTTTCAATGGTTGTCCTAGAACCAATTAATATTGTATAAATATAAAGCATATGTGTAAATATCCTGAAGTACTCAACCATGTGGCCATAACCACTAGACCTCTGAAGATGCCACTTAGGTGATGATGCATGTTGGGGAGAAGATGGGT
Organism: Phyllomedusa bahiana; assembly: GCA_025379985.1. Lineage (NCBI taxonomy): Eukaryota > Metazoa > Chordata > Amphibia > Anura > Hylidae > Phyllomedusa > Phyllomedusa bahiana. Next base: position 78,268 of record JAODAL010013810.1, on the reverse strand, counting down.
GTGATACAATGTATTTTAGTTAGTGCATTGATACTTTCTTATAACAATATGCAGGTGTTACATTGATCAATATTTAGATACTGTTACTAATTACATTCTTTCAGCGAATAGATTGATTACTATAATGTTATAGCTTTAGAGGGAATATACCGTAGTTAGGATTGGTGCGTAGGTCCAATTTTAACTTATTAGGGTAAGTTAGAATAGAAGTTTTAAGAAAGAATATGGAAATATATGTTTTAATAGTAGGAAGCGTAAATTGTGAAAAAGTGGGTAAAAGTACAAAATGCATTGTTTTCATTGAGTATTAATAAAATCTGTGAACTTTTGAAACTAAAGATTGTATTCGTGTAATGCTGTTTGGCATCTATGTTCAAAGCTCTGTGGTCTGTACTGAGACAGATTAGAAAGAAGTACAACTGTATTTACCTTTGTCTGCCAGACGTAGGAGAGAGAAGTTCTTGTTGGAACAGCTGAGGTCCCATGTGAGTTTCCTTATGTTCCTTCATTGAGCCTTCATTATGTAACACAAGTAAGTGAGTGAAATAAGGTTCAACCCCTCCTTTCCCTTCTAAATTTAAAAAAATAAGATACTGCATTAGGAACTACCGTTTCTGTGTTTTCTTGTTTCCTGCTTAATTTTTTAGGATTCTTTTAAGGAACACATTAAATTAATAGGGGAGTTTGCCTTAGATGTCTCACATAACTGGATATGCCATTTTAAATATATGAATATTTTGAGCACATTAGTCATATGACTATATAAATATTCTAATGATCGTTGCCAAATCTTTTGGTGGGATTAAGAAAGGTAAAAATGGGCTTGAGAATCTCCAATAAATGGGCTGTCTCAGAATGAAAACCACTTCTAAAAATTAAGTCAGGCTGGGAATTAGTCACAAGCATCTGAAACCTTTGGATAGAATGTTATTATTTAGGATTTATATTACAAAAGTTGAAGGGGTTGTCTCACTACATCGATTCATCTTCCCTCAGTTCTGTTTTCTCGGTTTCATTTTTAAATTCAGGGGCATTTTTACTGGCTTCTACTGGCCTGCACTAATGAGCTGCTGAGGACACTAGATCTGCAGCTATAGCGACCAGCGCTGGCAGCGTATCAGGAGAGATTGAACAGGTCTGTAGCTCTAGTGACCTGAGGAGCTGATGCAGCCCATACAAGAGGGGATATCTAGGAATAGGTTGGACAATGTTAATGGACACATATTGCAAACTGACTTTTTTTTTTTGCAAGATCTTTAACATAAAAAGCAATCCTTGTAGTGAGACAACCCCTTTAAGACTCCTATTCTTCTGTTATATAGAGGGGTTCCAAAGTAGAGTAACTTCCTATCTCATGCCTATATGCCACTACAGAGTATATAGTAAGGCAATTGTCCCAGAAATTCAGCCCTTCTGAATCTGAGAATTTGCTTAAATTAGGTGTGAAATTATTTTGCTCTATTAAAAAAAAATTAAGTGTTTTGTATGTGAGATTCACACTTATTAAAATTATTATTAACAGTAATGTGTCCTTTTTGAATCATTATTTCTTATGTGGATCACAAAACAAGAAGCTCCGTTTGAGGACTTTCACTTAAGGCTGAATAGTCTATAGTTCCTTGTAGGTAAAAATGTTTAATAAACCCAATTCAGGAATCTACAAATAGTGTCTCGGAAGGTTGAGTTAGTCTCAGAGAAAAATGACGAGACATATCTTTATACAAAGCCTTGTCAGATTAGACATAAGTCAAATTGGACAATATCCTCATAACAAGAACAAATAATCCTGTTACAGATTCTGTTTTAATGACCTAAAATGTTAACACCATCTTATTTTCTTTCTACTCTGTTCTTACCCCACTCTTCATAGTATTAATGCTAACAATATGTATATGTGAGTGCTTACATCATGCACATTTCAGCTATTGGCTACTAATGTCATCCTATTATATAATTACATGCCTTTGTGATACTAAGTGCAAGGATAGAGTAATTAGGTTTGCCATCCATTACATTAAGTTTGTAGATACCGTCTATTACACCATGAAAATCACTTACACTAATGTCTCATGCAGTTTACATGAAATACAGCTTCATTTAAGGTGATGAATTTGGACCAAGAGCCTCTATGGAGTTCATGGTTAGATAAACAGAATTTACACTATCATTTATAAAATCAATAGTAATTACAGAGCACAAACTACATGGTCAAAATACCCTGGCAAACAAAATGTCCTCGGAGTACTACGAAGCAGTGCGCCACAGTTATTGCTTAAAAGAGCAATTTATGTTCAAGGCAAATAAATTGTTGACTCATAATGAATATGAACGTAAATCACCTTCTATTGATGTTGAATACAACTACAAACTTTTGACCTTATGAAGTTTAAACCTTTTCAGAGAAAAGGCTGTGAATTTTTAGAGCATTTGTGAGATTGTAGCCATGCAGACCTGACTCGCCTGGGGACTTGAAGTAGTGGTAGCTACGGGTTATTAGGGTCAGCATTTGTAATCACTGGCAAGACCAATAAATTATATGTTTCTTCTCAAGGTTCTCAAGTAAATACATTTTAGAAGGATAGAAAGTAAAGCTAATATTTTATCACAGTGCCTTTTACTTTTGATTTAAATTTGCTCATTGAAACATTGGATATGCAGACTTATATTACTATATTCCATTTGGAGACTGGTTCGTTATCTATGATATAGGGCTGACATAGTGCTATAATTGGTAGATAGGGTTTCTATGTGTTCCCTTTGAATATTCCAGACTTTCCTATTCTTCAAACTATACTAATACCATAAAAAAGAATTTGTCAACTGCTTTGAAGAAATTGTACATCCATTTAACTTATTATTAAAATTGGTCTTATAGTTATTATAGGCAGTTTTACCTTAAATGGGGTTTCCCAGATTTTTTTTTTCTTGGAGCTGCTTATGGTGTAAAATTAGTTTATCGGTGTTCTCCAGTCAGACTGTGCTTACATCACTACAACAATGAGTTGTCATATTTATGTCATGTAACTCAACAGATATGGGCACATCAGTATGTATGCTATTTGATCCCTATTGATGATCTGATCACAGTATGTTTGTTGGTAAGATTAGTTTTCAACATGTAGGGAATGTTAAATTAAGGCTTTTTCCTCTTTTGACATTATCAGGCGATAAGAGAAATGTTAGATGCTCTGAGTGCACACAAGTTTCTCTGGTTACTGTCCTGCTCTCCCTTTCTGATTAGACAGAGAGCAGGGCGTGACATCAGCAGGACGGATATAGTATGTTATCTCTATCAAACAATCCTATACTCATGTTAGTGCAATTAGAAGAGCTGGGACTGCACAACTGATATGCTAATCACTGCTATAGAATTACCCAAAGCCTGACCAGGAGGATTGAGGAAGCGTGAATCTGAAGCTGCCTGTGGTTCTGTGAAACAGCATGGTGAGATATCCCTTTAATCTCTTGAATTCTGACAGCAAGTGTTCTATTTACCTGCAGTGCCACCAAAGAGAAGATTAAGGGGAACATGTATGAAAACATGTATGAAAACTTTCTTTGTTACCCTTGGCAGCCAATCAGTGCGCCCGTTTCATTTTTTAAGAGCAATAGATGAAATGTAAGGGGAACTCTGATTGGTTGCTATGGGCAACAAAGAAAGTCTTAGACCAAGACAGTTTTCATACATGTGGCCCTAAATGAGTATTCCAGTTTTCTTTTTAATCAACTTAAAAGAGACCAAAGTGGGCAAAAATAGAAAGAAAGCCATTCTTACCTTCCAGTCTGCCACATCTGTTTTTCTGTTCTTCTTCACTTCCTGTGCCGTGTGCTGTCCAACGCTATCACTTCATAGTGAATGAATGGAACATGAGCCTCTGCTGTTGGATGACATCTGTCTCAGGAATTGAAGTGAATCTTAGGGAACTACAGAATGGAAGGGGACGAGGTGGTAAGTTTGCCTTTTTTTCTATTTTCCCCAACCCTGACCCCATTTAACTTTAATAAAAAATGGAACAAATTCCATTAAAAAGCAATGGTCTATTCATGAAGTTTATGAATGGTGCTAGATCTTCTGAGAGACCTTTTTTTGTAGCCATTCTTCACTCTAATTACACTATGTAACACAATTTTTGTCCCTGGGTTCTAAGTGCTATATTTCAACTGCTCAAATAAACTTGATAAGAAAACCAACATTCCTCATGAACTTTGATTTTGTGACAATAGCCTCTGCTATCGTGCAAACTTACAATCAAGATTTCATTACAAATATGAAATTATAACTCAATCGATGCTGCATATAATATCTCAAAAATGATTATATTTTCTGGATTTACGACTGAATTGTACATCGCTTTCATGAATCAGTTCACAAATATAGTCTCCCATCATGTTCTCATCATGTTATTGTTGGCAACAGCGCTCAAAGTTGATTATGTTCTGGTGAAAATGCTCATCTTGCTCCTCTGAATAAGCTCCCGTATTCTCATTGAATTTTTCAAGATGGGCACCAAGGATATGGACTTTGAGTGACATCCTGCAGCCCACTGCAGAATAGAGTCTGTACCAGCTGTGCATAGTTTTCATCCCTGTGATTGCTCAGGAACCCGTAAACCACTGCGATGAAACTGTTCCAAGCCACTTTCTGCTTCCTATTCAGCCTCTTGGGAAATTTGCTGCACTCTATGATCTTCTTGATTTCTTCTGTCAACTCCTTATTGAGAGCCATGACAAATTCTTTTGTGAGCCCTAACATGATGTGTAGAAGTGGCATCTGCACCTTGAGGAGATCCACCAGTGGCTCCCATTTTATGCTTGTTCTTCCCCACAGAGAACTCTGTCCGCTGAGGCCAGCCCTGTCTGTGATAGTGAGCCTAACTGTCCCAACTGTCCCTAAGTCTTTATAAATTGGCTACAGATATAGCAAAATGTGTCTGCTGGATATATGCAATCTCTTGATGCCATCTAAATTAACTGTAGCTGAGTAAACAAGTTCACCTTCTCTTCAGAACAGCAAATTAAATGGTTAGTATAGCTGTATTTATACTGCTGGTTACACTTCTGGACAGTTCTAGAAAGTTCTTGATAGTTATTACAGTTTCAGAAGCTTCTCAAAGTTTTTACTCAGCACTGAATATTTTGTGAATATTATTAAAAATAGATACATTTTAAAAATGAAAACCTTCTAGATCTAAAATTCACTTTGTTGCCCATAGAAAACAATCAGAGCACCCCTCTCATTTTTCCAGCGCACTATATGAAATTAGAGGGGTACTCTGATTGGTTGCTATTGGTAACAAAGTGAGTTTTAGACCAAGACAATATTTATACATGTGGCCCATTGTGCTGACCACAAAAGCAGAATTTATGGGGAATAATAAAAATAGGTTCACACGGCGCGCCCAATACATTTTTTCAATACATAAATTAACGTATTGAAATCAGTCAGAAATCTGAATCCAAAAAACGTATCCAAAAATGTATCTGCAATGCATATTTATATACGTATTTGATACGTATTTGGATACATTTTTCGGATGCTTATTTCACTACGTTTTAAATACTATAGTATTTAAAGAGAACCTGTCACATCGTTTATGCCCCCTTTGCTGATGACAGCACAAGCTAGTGACAGACATGCTGTTTCCAGCACTGTGTCCCTTATTCTGTAAGATGCTGGAGTTTTAGAGCATTTAATGCTCAAATCTGCAGTTTAAAGCCAGAACAGAGTCATGAAAAGAGTCAGTTTTTTTTCAACCCCACCCACCTGAGGCTAGCCCCGCCCACCTCAACTGATAAACCTATTCCTTTTGATTAGGTAGAAACACGTGAATAACTGTCAGTGAGCGGGGCTAGCCTTTGGTAGGCAGGGCTAACACCTGCTCATGAATAAGATTTGTGCATTAAATGCTCTAAAACTACAGCATCTCACAGAATATGGGACACAGCGCTGGAAACAGCATGTCTGAAACTAGCTTGTGCTGCCCTCAGCAAGGGGACAAAACCTATGTGACAGGTTCCCTTTAAGTTCAACCAATTTGAACCCAATGCATATTTTAGGCATGTTAATGTATCTAAATATATAACAGAAAGTGTGGTACGCATTTGGATATGTTTTTAAACCTCCAAAAGCACACCCCATTGTTTCTATGGGGATTTTACATGCATAAAACAGATCAAGAATTGACATGTCACTTCTTTGTACGTGTCTGAAAAATGCAATACTATTACAGATGTAAAATACGCTTAATGTAAATAACGATATGTATTTTACATTGAAATCAATGACATTTGACTGGAACATTGATAAATACGTATTTTGGTATGTAATACGTAACGAGATACATATTTCAAATACGCTGTGTGAACATACCAGTATTTTTATTCATTTTAGGCACAAAAAAATTTGGAAAACATGCTAATTACCTGGAAACAACATTTACATTTGTTGTTACATAGTGTTATTAGATTGGAGTGTTAAGTGACCAACACTTCCCCCTCTATGAATACAGCATTCCAAAATAGTAAATTTTAAAAAAAGACTTGTCTAAAATAGACTTTACTTTATAATGTAGTAGCTAACTACATAGGCGATCACTTTTTATCTGGTTACTGCTGAGCAACTCAATATGACATTTATAATTGTTCATCTCACAAGCCGAGGAGTCAAGTCTAATAGATGTCTGTTAGCGGAGCACATTAATTGATAATGATATCATCAATTTTATTGAGAGTAAGATGTACGGGTATCAATATTTTATGAAAACTAGCACCATTTTACATATAGTGTTAGTAACATGTTATGCTTAAAAATGTTATGATTTTATTTGAATAGCACAAAAAAATTATTTCGCAGCCCAAGTTTTCTATATTTCAAGAGGAAAAGAGGAAAATTAAAAAAGGAAAGGACTAGATTGATTTCTACTTTTGTTGCATCTCTTTTTATTGTGGAGAAATTGAGCATATTTTTTTTCTATATTTAGCGAACAGTAATGTAGACAACTTTGTTTTATTGACCATATTTAAAAATTTTTAATGCAAAAAAAATTTGACTCTTACCCCCAAAGCTTAAAATGGGGACATTATTTTTTATCTAGAAAATTTGGTAAATCGTTGGAGTAGGGCTTTTTTTTTTTTTTACTTAAAAACCCATTTGGGGAAGGGGTTTTTGCCACAAAGTCAATGGAGTTGATGCTCTCTAGGGAAATGAGTTGTTTATACTGCTTTATGATGCATTCATTGTTTTAATAATTGTTTCCCACTTTAAATAGTCTTGTTTGCTACAAAATAATAATAGCAATAATAATGATGATAATAATATAAGTAGTTGTAAAAAATAGAAATTAAAGATAGAAATTAAACATTTTTTTCTTGAACGCGTAGTCATACTAAAGGCAATTTTGTATGAAAACAAATTTTTGTAAAATATTTGCCAAAAAGACTTCAAAAATAAATAAAATTAAAAAAATTCTAAAAACTTTCATTGTATTGCTCTTTAGTTATCACTTCTGGAAATGTATGAATAATTTGACAACATCTATTAATAGTTCCCGTTCCGATATTGTCCAATCAGTGCTGCAAATGTCAGAAAATGTAGAGACTTACTGTTGAATAGGGAAAGTTGCACCCAGTTAATAACATATTCATATTTCCAGGGGGAATAACAGAGGAACGGCACAAGTATTTCTAAACATAATCTGGAGAGGTGACAGATTTTTTTGTTGAATATTCATTAAAAAACATTTTTTAGGAAAAATAATTCTAAAAATGATAAAACATAATTATTAATGATTATTGTAATAACTAATTGTTGAAATATATAAATATAATTGTAATAATTTTAACATATAATTAGATTATTTAATTCTAAAACATAAATATTAATACTTAGAGTTATTAATACATTGCTCTTAAGACTCGAGATCTTTCTGACATTTATATATATAAAAAAGCACTAACATCTTATTAGAGATTATGTCAGTTATTTCATGTGTTCCAGAAGCTGTGGTTTTGCACATTATATAGTGTCACATATAGCTCATTTATTTTATGCCTTGTTGGCTAGTGTTGTAAACACAAGTTTTATGTACATGAATTTCCGAGGTGAAATGATTTTATGCCACTGCTTTTGCTCAGAATCTCTAAAGTGACAGCAGGAATAAGCTGTAACAAGAGACACAATAGTAGTGAGTTATGAGATCTCAATAGTTATAGTCGCAGAGCCCTACGGGGAACACTAGCAAATTACTGCTATGTTTTATCTTTCTTGGAGATGATAATCTTGCATTTCTCATTAACTGCACCACTGCTATGCTTCATCTTAAAAGTGCCCAACTATAAGATACTGTAGAATGGTGTCAACACTTGCCATTGTGTGTGAATCACTGAAGACTTTAAGACTTCAATAGACTTCTCATTGTATTGCTGAAAACCAAGACTTTTCTTTAGGTTTTTATTGCTGTAACATAGTTACTAGTTATTACAGGTTGCACTTTATTGACCCTACCTTCTTTACTCTTTTTACAAAGTACATATTTAATGCAAGCAGATGAATAAGACCATGTTCATACATAAAGTTGTATAGCATAGACAATTGATCGCACTCCGAAGGTTTGATGCAAAAGTATTATAGTGTTTATTCAAAACATGTCCACAGGCTCCAAAAAAAATTATATTATGCATAAGGTGCTAGTGACTTATTTGATGATGACGTTTTGGTCCGTTTGACCTTTTTCAAAAGTCACATAAGTAAATGTTGTGTCACGGGACAGGGGCCGTAGCCCAATGGAGAAAGGGCCAGGTCACACATAGTTAGGCCTGATTTCCACTCGGTTCTGGTATTTTTATGGTAACAATAGTACCATTGTAAATAACAAGTGATACAGCTATCAACTATAACCAAGAGAAGAAAAAATTAGCCGAAGATGTACCACTGAGAAAAAGATATATATACCACTGAGTATCAACCAGAAATGTTCCCCATCATACTTGCCACAGATGTCTAATATTGTGGCGGGACGGCTTCAGAAAGTCACATGCTTCAGTCACTAGACCGTGTGAAGCAGGAAAAATTTAGCTTTCTGCTACGCATTTTGAGTTAAAGACTTGGAGAAGGACTTGGATGGGAGTGGGGAGATGTTGAGCTCCTAATTTTAAGATAATTAGGCTCATTACGTGCCACCTGGGAGAGCACTTTAAGGTGTAAGCTGCTAGCCCTCTTGTTCCCAGCATAGGGAAGGATATGTGCTGCTAAAAGGACTCTGGACCAAAAGACACTATGAGTGTTATGGTTTTTGGTGCTGGACAATATGCTCAGACCATGGTTAGCAGTATAATGTTGTGTCGTGTTAACCATAGAAAGCATAAGAATAGTGAAAAATATCAGATGATACCTTTTAGAGGCTAACTGAGTATATTTGGTGGAAAGCTTTAAAAGTAGTAATTCCTTTCATCAAACATGATGTTATACAAGAAACTGAAAATTCATAGACTTTTTATACATATTAGACAGGAGTCTTCAAAGGATCTTGAAATCTTTAAAAATAATAATATGCAATATAAGCAGAAGTTTTTAAAAAAAATATTATACATAGGGGTCAAGAAATAAACAATCTGGAATCTTGTGAGGCACGACAAGAGGATCAATAGCCCTTGCTGTTATCTGTATGCAATCAGGTGGTGATTTATGGCCCTTACAGTTCATACATAGGTACGACATGAAACTAGTATGGACATTAATCCCATGTTGTACAGTTTGAAATTTTTGTATTAGCTTGTGTACCCATTCACATTCCTACCTCTCCATCTTGTAATGCCCCACAACCCGCAAATCTTCAACTGAGTAGTCCTCTCTGGAGAAGATCTGTTCTGCTGTCGGTGATAGTAAATTGGTGCAAGCTCATGCACTGACTGAGTCTCTGCACTGTTTCCCCACATAGAGGCCTGTGGCGTGGCACTGCACACACATAAACAGATATACCATGTTGGAAGGCCTGCAGGAAATGTCCCACTGATTCTGTGCACCTGCTGTGACTGTGTCACAGGTACACTATCAGTGGTGTGGATGTGCCTGCAGGTCTTGCACCTGTTTAGCAGGGGGGGTGAGGTGCCATTTTCTGCTGGGGCCTTGAAGGCACTCTGGACAATGGTTCATTGCAGGTTAGTGATTCTGAAAGGAAAGGGGGGACTTGGAATATTTCTTTAAATTTGTTGTCTTTATGTTCAGTAGCACAGGTTGGAGTTCTCTGGCAAACCTTTATAGGATCTCCAACTGTAGATTAAAGGTGACAACTAGAATCATTGGCCTTCTTCCTGGGTCTCTTTGTATGCAAGTAGGTTATATATCAGTTAGGTGACATTTTAGATTTATCTTGTAAAACAGCAGTGCAGCTGGGGACACTCATATTGCTTCCATCTTAATTTAAAGTAACTGTTTCATGGTAGAAAATAATGGGATTATAAAGCTCCAAGGCACTCATGAACTCAACAGGGGCAGGAACTTTGGGACACCTGTGGCAAGCAGTGTAGGAGTATATCATTTGTGACTGACACTCAGGGATATGTCTGGGGCTGACATTTTCTTTTTTGGTGGTTCCAATAATTGATTTTTTGCTCTATTTGTTTAAAATTTGGTGGTGTTATTATTATTTGGTAAGGGGAGAGGGGCACTGTCCATGAAGGCTTACAATCTATAAGGAAGGAGGATTGAGAGAAAATGTGATGTTTTTTATTATGGTGTAGAGGCAGTACGGTTATTGTAAACTGTGGCTGTTCTGAAGAGATGGGTTTTCAGATGGCTTTTGAAATTAGTGAAGGTGAAGGAGTCTAATGTGTTGGGATAACGAGTACTAGAGTATTGGGGAAGCACAGGAGAAATCTTGGAGATGGTTGTGTGTGGAGTTCTTACAGAGACAGCAGGAAAGAAGGTACCTTAAGGGTGTGTCCACACGGCAGTATGAAAATACTATCCAGATTTTTATTAAAGAATCCAACGGGTATTTTGACATCTTTTACGTGGTTTTAGTGAATGGTTCTATTCGTGTTTGGTTTCCTGCCCCCCTCAAACCCCCGAAAATTACTTCTTCGCGAAGAATTAACATGTTCAAAGTTAACATGTTCTAAGTGTGGACTGCTGAATAGATTTTCTATTAAAGTATATCAGGATGGTTGAGAGGCGGTTTACAGATGGTTTTCAAATCCAAAAATCATCGTAAAAATTGAGAAAATCCTGCCCTGGGAACCTCCCCAAGAAGTGGAGGGATTGCATTTGGGGGGATACTAAGATTAAGAAAATTTCCCCTCAGTCAACGAGAGGAAAAAGGAGAAGGAAGAAGGGGAAATGGAAAAACAAGGGAGGGGGAGAAAAAAAAAGAAAAAAAAAGGTTTTCCTCGTGTAGTTTTTAAAAACAAAAAGGGAGGGCTGTTATTTCGTCTTCACCTTCATATGTTTCAAAAAGGGGGTTGGTGCAATGATATTCCAAAATAAATTTGTTTTCGGTGTAGCCACTTCTTTTTATTGAGCCAAATTTTTTGGAAAAGGGTTTCAGGATCGTCTTCAAAGTAAAATACACACTAAAAGTTTCTGACTACCTCAATGAGAATAGTCTAGGCGCAGGGATAAAGATCAACCATCAATAATTTATCAATATCGAACTCGGCAAAAAATAAAAAATTACACTTCTTATTTTTCAACAAGAAGTTTTTTTTATATTTGCCTATTCTCCAAGATGTAAACGATTTATTGTATCACAGACATCTGGTTTAGAAAACATAAAAAAACTCTAAAATTGCAGGATTAGGAGTTTCATGAGATACTGTGTCTCGCTTCATCAGGTCTTTCTAGTAACTTGAACTTAATTCACTGGGAAATGTGTAGCCAGTAAAGAAACTGGAAGAGGGGAGAGGCGAGGAATAGCGACACCTACTTTCCTGGTACCTGCAGCTCTATTGACACACATAGGGAGGAAAGCTTCTTTCTTACATCACCATTGACAAGAAGTGGAGCTGTGGGTATCAAGTTAGTGGGTGTAAATTATATACCTGTCAACCCCTCTTTTAGTTAAAACCATGTAGAATAACATCTATCATTAGTGATATTCTTGCCTCAAAGATTTCCTTTGTTGTAAAAACACAGAGGAGGAACTGAATGATGATTCCATTTTTTTTCCCTCAACATTGAATCATTTCACAAATTTTTTTCTACTGATCTGGAAAAAAAACATTTCATGAAATACAATGGTATAATTTCATAGTTCAAGTGATAAATAACAATGTTTTGTTCATATTGTATTTGTATCACTATTAATAGAATAAACAACTGGATGACATATCTAAAGGTTTTTGGCGGGAAACCCCCAATTTTGCCAGGGGTTGTAATTGCAATAATAAAGAGTCCCAGATGGCTTTAGGAATAAGGTGAATGATAAATGTGTTATTATTGTTTTGAAATGTAATAGTGTTTTCCCTTACTGGATCAGCAGCATGTACAGGCCTTTAATAGTCTTAAGAAGTCTTATTGGCTATTGGAAGCCTTTGATCTGAGTTTGAAGCCATATTTCTAATATCTTCAGATCTTCGAGTTTGTGTCAAGCATAATTAGTTGTAATAAGAACTTAAGCTCTACAACATCATATCAGACCATGGTCTGTCTTGTACAGTGTAACAGATTTCCTTTATGAAGTATTCTTTTTTTTGTCATGATAGTGGTTGCAAATGCTGAGGTTATTACTTTGATGTGTTTATTATCTATATGTAGTCTTTGTCAAATTACTTATAAAACACTTTTTGCACATTATGTGATCCATATGCACCAAGAGCCTCATAATGCTGTGCAAACTGGACCTCAAAGGGATTTAATCTATGCAAGTTTGCCTTCTAAGAGGATTTTCTTGTAGTTCTGGTGGTATTCCTGGAAGGAAAAGGAAGTGGCTTACAAATCAATTAGAGCTTTTATAGAAGTTTGTTTGTGTCCCAAGGACCAGCAGTTCTGGGGACCAGCTCTTCTACCATGTTGTCCATATTTGCAGAAGATATTGTATACCCAGTTGGCTTGGTTAATTCATTTGATGCCACAGTCAATAGTAAAGGAGAGGCTTCCATCTGTTCATCAGCTCCCCACAACAAAATTGCAGGGTGCCAATTAGGACATCTATTTATTATGCTATGCTTCTGGCATGTAAGTGATTAAAGAATAACAGCTTTAAATCCTCTTGGGGGACAAAAAAGATGAATTATAAGAAATTTGAATAACATATAAATCATCCCCAAAAGATAAATAAAAAGAATTTCTTTTTATTTCATTAAAAAATACTGTACTTTGTTTTTGTTTTGTTTTTAAAATAGAAATGCAGGAAGTTCCACCTGTATCATGGTGTGTTGAAAAAAAATAACAATATCAAGATGTAAACATCAACATTCTAAAAAATTTGGCACCTTCTATAAGTTAGGACAAGTGCCAATATCTTGTCCTTCTTTCCTTTCATTGTTTATTTATATTAATTATTTTTTCTCAATCAGTAATCTTTTTGCTATTGAAAAGTTCAGTATTTGCAGATTCTGGTTCTTCTACCTCCATATGGATGTACTCCATTTCCAAAGTTATTTTCTGCACTCTGCCTTCCTGGTTCCTTGTCACTCCTCTGTCTCTCCCCCTTCTCCAGTTTTCAATCGCATCAGCTTGATTGTGGAAGCTGGCAGTGCAGCAGTCAATTGTGCTCTCTTGCTATTCAGAGTTCCGGTAGGGGTCTCAGGAATTTTGTGAGGTGGTATTTTCTATCAAAGCACAGGGGCCTTTCAACAGGCTGGGGGATTTCTGAGCTGTTTACTAAAATAGGTAAGGATGTGTAGCTTGTTTCCTTGGCCTGACATGCAAGTTGCTCAGCTAGGGTCCTAAACGATAAATAAGTTCCAAAAAGTTTCCTTAAGAGTTTGCCATTTTCTAGGCTTCCCGGTGAACAACAGGGTGCAGATACTGGGTCTATACTCATAGAGGAGGGAATCAATCAAGACATAGGTCAAAGACCTGTTGACTATCCAGCCAGCAACCAGTGGGATTAGTAGACAGAGTCTATAGATTACTCTGTTGCTAATGCATTGGTTCCTTTTTCATCATTAGGTAGAAGGTAAGGATGTCTGGGATAGATAATACCACTACCCCAGTGACATGCACAAACCAGCAGATTAGAAATGTTTCTCTTTTTTAATGGAAGTGGCTTAGGTGATACAGTAGACATGGCATCAGTTTATACTAAGGATACCCTAAATGTTTGGGCAGATTTTCTCATCCTTACTACAATTATTCTGGGAGAATAGACTCTTTACCCTAAGGTGTTATCACAAAAAGTTCATTGTTTTCATAGGAAGACAAACCTTAAGGCCATGAAAGAGTGCAAAAGTGAAAGAGTGAAAAAGGTTTTTTTTGTTTGTGGACGCAGGGCAAGCTATTTGACCTAAACATCTTCTCTGTCAGTGGACTATAAGCCAGGAGTAAGCACTTCCACTCAAAGTCATGAACAAAATCAAGCAGGACAATGTCTATGTGATAAATAAAATATCATACTAGCCGAAGAAGGTACAGATGTGTACAAAATTATCTGTACCCTGAAAACCCACAATGGTCACTGAAGTAACTTGAATTTTACAAAAGTAAAAATAAGTTAAAATTTACTGAAAATTAATTAATTAAAATCAGACAATGCACTTGAGTTAAGGTTCAACAACTACAAAAAAATAAAAATAGTAAAACTGGCCTAGACAAATACAATGATACCCATAGAAAAGATGAAAATAATTTTACCACAGTGACATGTTAAACTAAGGTGCAGCTATATTTAGCATCAAATGTGTCTTCAAACTTGTATTCAGCCAGTCAGCCAATTTAAAGGGTTAATATTAGTCATTGTGCTGTTTGGTATCATTGTGTGTACCACACTAAACTTGGACCAAAGCAAGCTAAGGAGACAGTTGTATCAGGAAATTAGAAATAAAATTCTAGACAAACATGGTAAGAGCTATAAGATCATCTCCAAAAACATGATGGTCCTGTTACTACAATTGCACATATTACTCAGATGTTTAAAGTTTAAGGGGCCATAGGCAACTTTCTTGGATGTGACCACAAGAGGAAAATTGATGACAAACTGAAGAGATGTGTAATACAAATGGTAACCAAAGAGCCCAGAACAAGTTCCAAAGAGATTAGAGGTGAATACTAAGGTCAAGGTACATCAGTGTCAGACTGCACCATCCATCTCTGTCTTTGCCTAAGTGGACTTAATGGAAACAGACTGAGGTGGAAATCACAGTTAAAAGAAAATAATAAAAAATTGAGACTGAAATGAGTGAGAATGCATGTTGATAAGTCGCAAAGCTTCTGGGAGAATGGCCATGTCAACATGAAAATAAAAAAGGTTTTTCTTGGTAATACAAGAAAAATACACACACACACACACACGCACACACACAGACACTAAATAATTTAGGTTATGCAAACCAATTGCAAAAGTATTTATTTTTACTGTTACCATCATTACAGATATGATCTTTGTAGCGAGAAAAGCCCTTTAAGTCTTAGCATACAATTTTGATTTTCTCATCTCAAGCAATTTAATGAAACAAAAGCCAACAACAGTGGAAGGTAAATACCATTAATATATGTCAATAATGTGTCATGTGGCCTTGAGCATCAATTAAAGCTTCACAACAACGTTGGTATGGCATCCCACACTTCTTGAAGGGCACCCCTCAGCAAATTGAGGTTCATTGTTGCAGAGTTATGAGCTTCTAAACAGTGACTCAGCTGATCCCACAGGTTTTCTAGGGGGTTCAGGTCTGGAGACAGTACCGCCGCTCCCTTTGAGGTACCCCAGTCTCCAACCGCTGTTCCCTAATGATATGACTTAGATGAGCTAGAGAATTGTCTTCCATGAAGATGAAATTATGCCTGTGTTGTTCGTGAGAGGCTAAATAACTGGATTAACGATGTTATTCAAGTAGTAGAGGCTTGTCACTTTACCATTCACAAAGTATAGTGTATCCAGCATCACTGCCGGTCATTATTTCTGCTCAGGCTGAATAAACTTTCATCATTGAACAGCACTGAAAACCGTTGTTCCTTGTTCAACGTAGATGCTCCCTGGCCCATGCAAGACAATAACGCCTGTGTCTGGTGGTGTAGTCAGGTAGATAAATAAACAACCGCCTTTATATAATTGTAAGCAACCTATACGTTCCTGGGTCTCACTTTGGGATCTTCCCTGGGATTCCCATAGTCAAAACAATTCAATATGACAAAGGTGGACCCGTATATTAGGAAAATTATTCTTCTTTATTCCAAAAACGACATACTTTCATACAATCAATAAAAGCATCGCATCTGTATCAGTCAAAAGACTAGTAGACATAGGTTGCATAACAGGTAAATACCTTATTAGCGCTTCACTGCATTTTGTAGGACAGGAGTAGCATGGACAACCGGCCGGGTGAACGCCGCAATGATGCAACGTTTCAAGGGATCAACCCTCTTTCTCAAGCATGCGTGTTCCTAGTATCCTTCCCTTTAAATACCTTTTTTTTTTTTCTCTTCCTTTTTTTCTTCCTCCTTAACCCTTTCCTTCCTAAACTATTTTAAAAACATTTTAAAACTCAGTTCTTCATTGAGACCATTAGGGCTCTTAGAATCTAATGATACTATCCAATATGTTTCTTTTCTTAACAATTGTATCTTATTCTGTTCTGCATTGCTACCTTTAACACCATCCAGTATACACCACCTTAATTCTGACACATTGTGTCTCTGTTCAAAAAAATGTTTAGCTACCGAACTTTCACCAAAATTCTTATCTGTTGTTACACTATCTTCTCTATTCAGTTCTTTCTTTTGTTTGTAATTCCTAATAGCACTTCTATGCTCATTTAGACGAATTTAGATTTTTCTGCTGGTTTGTCCAACATATATCTGTCCACATGGACACTTTAGCATATATATGACTGCTTTGGACTCACATGTAAAATAACTTTTTATCGGAATTTTGTACCCCTTACTTGGGTGACAAATTTCCGATCCCTTGATTATCGATGTGCAGTTTGTACAATTGAGGCAAGGAAAGGTCCCTTTTCTTTGTGTTAGAAAGACGTGTTGTTTCTCTAGTTTGTTTTCTTTTAAATCAGATGACATTAGGGTATCTCCTAACGAGCGGCCTTTTTTATAAATAAATCTCGGAGGTTGAGCAAACAACTTGCCAAAACATTCATCACTTTGTAAGATGTTCCAATTATTAAGTATACATTTCTTTATCAATTTAGCATGATGATCATATTTAGATATATACATAAATCTATTCTCTTTTGATTTATTTACCATAGATCTATTTTTCAATAATTCATCTCTGGAAATCATCGCCACCTCTTCTCCTATTTTCACCAGTTCTTTTACATTATACCCTCTTGCGCTGAACTTTTTGATTAATTTTTCCATAGCCTCTTTGTACAGTTCATCGGTGGAACAAATGCGTCTTGCTCGGACAAATTGTCCTTTAGGTATACCTCTGAATACTTGAGGAGAATGATAGCTTGCTTTGTGCAAAACGTTATTGCGCTCCACCTTTTTACTGAACAAATTAGTGGAAAATCTATCATGATATTTATTGATTTCAAAGTCCAGATATTGTATTCTGTGCATGTCCTTTTCCATTGTGAACTGAATGAGAGGGACACGTGTATTCAAAAATTCCAAAAATTCATCTAATTGTTCTCACTGCCCCCCCCATAGTAATACCACGTCGTCCACATATCTCATCCATCTCACAATGTATGACGTAAACTTAGAAGAAAAAACGTATTGGTTCTCAAACCCCACCATGTACAGAATCGCTATACTAGGGGCAGTCGGAGACCCCATCGAAATGCCCTGTTTTTGCAAGTAAATCTGTTGTCCAAAACGAAAGAAATTTTTTGTTAATATTATTTCTGACAGTGCCATCAAAAAACCTATAAATGCATTGTCCAAAGTTGGATCTTCACTTAATGCTTCTCGTGCTGCTTTCAAGCCCTGATCTATCGGGATATTAGTATATTGATGTCCATAGTCACCATAATTGTAACCTGTGAAGGATCTATTGTGTCTAATGCTCTCAGGAACTGTCCTGTGTCTTTTAGGCAGTGTGTGTCGATTAACTTGCTTCTGTAAAAAATTATCCACAAAAATAGCTAGAGGTTCCATGACCGAGTTTATCCCGGAGACGATTGGTCTCCCGGGGGGTTTCTTTAGGGATTTGTGGACTTTTGGGACCAAATAGAAAATAGGGGTCCTAGGTGTAGTCAGGTATCCTTGTTGGTCCTCAAGCACACAGACCACACTGACTTAAACGGTTATGAATAGTCTGACGTGACAATTTGTTGCCTCCCAAAGGACATCAGTTTCTTTGCCTCTCTGTGACTTTTCTAGTCTCTCTTAATCTCTGTTTCAACCTCCTGATGACACTCTGTGACAATCTAAACTCAGTGGCCACTTCTGTCTGAGAGCATCCTGCTTGAAACCTTGCAATGGCAAGTTACTGTTGATCAAATGTAAGGTGTTGTCTTGATGTAAAAATGTGAACAGCATGATGAGGAGGACTGTTTAAATCCCAATTCAAATTGATCCCCTAAATTTATTGGGCAATTCAGATAACAAACACCTGTTGTGAATTTTGCCTCAACTCCCTGTTAGATAGAACAGCAAGTTGTGCAAAAAGTACTGAAACAATGAAGTGTTGAACATGCACATTCTAAAACTAAGATATGGTCTCAATGAGAGCATTTAAAAAAACTAAACATAACATTTCTTTATACTTTTTTAAATATATATATATATATATAAATATATATTATATATATATATACATATATATATATATATATACATATATACATATATATATATATATATATATATATATATATATATATATATATATATATATATATATATATATATATAGATAGGAAAAAGAGGCAGCACCTCACCGAATATCGGGTGCAAACTGGCAATAGACCACGTCACAGGTCAAAATTAATAACCAAGGAAAATCCAATTGCACTCACAAGACGATAAGATGAAAAATTGGCGTGCTTTTTTGTATGTCCAAAAAAGGCAAAGTTTCGGCTCACTCAGAACCTTTCTCAAGCAAATAAAAGGTGGTTCATGTGGTGATTATATAGAACAGTGCTCATGAATATGTATGAATACAAATTAGCTATACAAAAATATAAACATAGCTTATAAGTGACATTCAAATATGTGATCAAAAATGACAATGTGATACAAAAATACAATCAAGTCAGGTAACATCAACCATATCAAATACAAAGTGCCATACAAAGTGAAAAGAATACAATTATATAAATATACATAAGTATTGTGCAAAATATATTACCATATAGGAGAAAGGGGCAGGATGAGCTCCTCCTATCATAGATATACAATGTTAAAGAATACAAAGGTAAAGAATACAAAGACAAGTGTGTCTTGCCTAGGTCAAGCAAGGTGGTGGGAGTGTCATGAGTGCTGCTGGCTTTGGGGAGCTACAGTTCATTGAGGGAATCATAAATGCAAACATGTAATGTGACATACTAAAGCAGAGCATGATTCCTTCCCTCCAGAAACTGGACCACAGAGCTATATTCCAACATGGTAACAACCCCAGACACACCTGAAAGATGACCACTGCCTTGCTTAAAAAAATGAGGTTAAAGATGCTGGATTGGCCAAGCATGTATCCTGACCCAAATCCTATTGACATTCTCAAATGGAAGGTGGAGGAGCACAAGGTCTCTAACATCCTCCAGCTCTGTGTTGTTGTCATGGAGGAGCGGAAGAGGATTCCAGTGGCTGCAACCTGTGAAGGTCTAGTGAACTCCATGCCCAAGAGAATTAAGGCTTTGCTGGAAAATTATGGTGGCCACATAAAATATTGACAATCTGGGCACAATTTGTTCATTTTCACTGAGGCATGTATTCACTTTTGTTGTCAGCAGTTTAGACATTGATGATGGTACAGCAAATTTACACTGTTATACAATCTGTACACTGACTACATTGTATCAAAGTGTCATATCTTCAGTGTTGTCCCATGAAAAGATATGACACAATATTTACAAAATGTGAGGGGTTTTAAAATAGTGTTGAGCGATTATTATCGACAAAGTTGAAATCGGCACGGTTTTTATGTTGATCGGATTTTTTCGATTACGCGATAATTTAGGTTAAAATCTGCACATAATCTATTAATTTCGCACCATTTTCAGCACTTCCTGTCATTTTGGCGGACAGCAAATCAGCTTACAGAATAGAGCAGGGTGATCTGGGTGTGTGACGTCATGACTGGGATGTGTATGGTTGTGAGTGGCTGGAAAAATCGCATGACCCCGTTTTACATAGAACAGCCCTTCCTGGTCATGTTCAGTGTGTGTCTGTGTATCATAAGAGCAGGACGTGTGCTCGGTCTCTCTCAAAACAGCTCAGCAAAACTATTCTATTTGTTCACACAGACAACTATGCTTTTAGCTGTGAACATTAGAACTTTAGATTAGAGATTTGCAGTTTTTAGTTACTCAGGCTGAGAATTTTAAAGGAGCATCTTGGGCTGTACAGCCGCGGGTGGGTGGGTGGAGGGGCCGGAGAGCTGCGGGCGAACACAGACAGACAGGCTGGCAGGCAGGCCTTTGAAAGGAGACTGGATATTGTGCAGCCCAGACTGTGATTTGACCCTGCATTGCAATGGGTTTTGATTAACAGTTTTTGGCAGTTTTTGGTGAAATATTACTTGTATGTTGTGCAGCCTGTACTTATATTAGGATACAGATCTTTTCTAGTAACTGCAGGTGTATTTGATAGGTGCAAAACTCAACTTTTATTATCCATATACATTTCAAATAGGTGTTTTTTTTTACTTTGGTGCCACCCATTTTTGTTCATAGAGCCACCTTGAACTTAAATTTGAATACAGCAATTTTGTAGTCAGCGCAGAGGTATTTATAGGTGCAAAAACCACGTTTTATTATCCGTACACAATTTAATTACGTGCTTTTTACTTTGGCACAGTATAGTTTTGTTCCTAGAGCCACCTTGCACTTACATTTGAATACAGCAATTTTGTAGTCACCGCAGGTGTATTTATAGGTGCCAAAAACGCCTTTTATTATCAGTATACATTTCAAATAGGTGTTTTTTTTTTACTTTGGTGCAGCCCTATTTTGTTCATAGAGCCACCTTGCACTTAAATTTGAATACAGCAATATTGTAGTCACCGCAGGTGTATTTATAGGTGCAAAAAATGCCTTTTATTATGCGTACACAAATTAATGACCTGTTTTTCACTTTGGCGCAGTCCAGCTTTGTTCATAGAGCCACCTTGCACTTAAATTTGAATACAGCAATTTTGTAGTCAACGCAGGTGTATTGATAGGTGCAAAAAAATGCCTTTTATTATCCGTACACAATTTAATTACGTGTTTTTCACTTTGGCGCAGTCCAGCTTTGTTCATAGAGCCACCTTGCACTTAAATTTGAATACAGCAATTTTGTAGTCACCGAAGGTGTATTGATAGGTGCAAAAACC
Source organism: Phyllomedusa bahiana (assembly GCA_025379985.1). NCBI lineage: Eukaryota > Metazoa > Chordata > Amphibia > Anura > Hylidae > Phyllomedusa > Phyllomedusa bahiana. The sequence continues at coordinate 56,675 of JAODAL010013810.1, read as the reverse complement.
ACCGTTTGTTATCCGAATAATTTTTAAATAGCTGTATTGCACGTGGTGCGGCCCTAGTTTTGGTCTTCACAACTGTCAAAAGTGGCTCAAGGGTCATGTTTTGAATTTTTGGGGGCATTTTGCTGTGAAATGCAGCGAGACTACAGGTCCTATTGTAAAAAATGTGGTTTCTAACAGACATTTGTTCTTCACAATTGTCAAAAGTGGCTCAAGGGTGATGGTGCTGTCAAAAACAGGTATAGGTAGGACACTGTTAATGGACACATATTGCAAAATGACTTGTTTTTGCAAGATCTTTAAAATAGCTAGCAATTCCTGTATTGAGACAATCCATTTAATACAATTAAAAAAAAAGAGAAACAAAGATGTGGTGGGATTCCATCCTATTTGAAATATGTGTTTTCTATTATGTAACTACTATAACACTGGCATGTAAAAAATAGCTGATAAAACTATTCCTCTGATTTGTACTTGGGAGTTACAGGAAGACTTGATCTGATTTAGGTTACCCAGGACAGGTATAGTCAATGTCCAGTTCAACAAAAATGGTGGTTAAAAGACTCCTTTTTCAGGCACTTTTTTAATCTGATAGGGTGCGGACTAGGGCTTAATGGTCATATTGTGGTCCAAGTTTACAGGTATAGTCATGCCAGTTCAACTGAAATGGTGGTTCAAAGAATCCTTTTTCCAGCACTTTTAATTAGTGGGTCAGACAGGTTTGATGTGTCAAACTGGGTCCAGGACAGGCATAGTTCAATGTCCATAGTTCAACAAAATGGTTTTTCAAAGATCCTTTTTCCGGCACATTTTTAATCTGGGCAGACATGTTTTTGGGGTCATGCTGCGGCCCAGGAAGATTAGTCAATGTCCTAGTTCAACTAAATGGTGTTTGAATAGACTACCTTTTTACGGCACTTTTTAATCTGTCAGGGGTCAGAAGGTTGGGGCTCAATGCTGGTTACCCAGGACAGGTATAGTCAATGTCCAGTTCAACTAAAATGCTGGTTGAAAGACTCCTTTTTCCGGCACTTTTTTAAATCTGTGGGTCAGACAGATTTAATGGTCATACTGTGGTACAGAACAGGTATAGTCAATGTCCAGTTCAACTAACATGGTGGTTGAAAGACTCCTTTTTCCGGCACTTTTTAATCTGTGGGTCATGCAGGTTTGGGGCTCATGTTGTGGCCCAGGACAGGGATAGTCTATGTCCAGTGAAACTAAAATGGTGGTTGAAAAACTCCTTTTTCCGGGACTTATTAAATCTTGGGGCCATGCAGGTTTGGGGCTCGTGCTGTGGCCCAGGATAGGTATAGTCAATGTCCAGTTCAACTAAAATGGTGGTTGAAAGACTCCTTTTTCCGGCACTTTTTAAATGTGGGGGTCATGCAGGTTTGGGGCTCATGCTGTGGCCCAGGACAGGGATATTCAATGTCCAGTTCAAGTAAGATGATGGTTCAAATCATACTGCCTTCTGGTACTTTTTAATTTGTGGGTCATGCAGGTTTAAGTGTCAGGCTGTGGTACAAGACAGGGACAGTGGATGGTCTGTGACTTTTTTTCTGTGGCTTTTATAACCTAAGTGTGTTGCCTAAGATGTAGCACGTAGCCATTTGACTGTTGTGGATGTTAATTCCAGCTTCTCCAGCCCTGTTTGGGTGTAAGAATGAAGGTGTTGTTCCTCTCCCACAGACTTTAATGGTCATCGGCGATAATCTATTATCGACTATCAGAAATCGTCGTGATAATTGCCGATATCGACTATCGACACGATGACGATAGTCAATGTAATCGCTCATCACTGTAAGTGTACACTGCGAGGAAGGCTGTCTGAGGTGTGTGCACTGCTGCTCTGCAACATTTTCGGGTCCTCCCCCTTTCTCAAGCACCCGGAAATGTCGCAGAGCAGCAGTGCAAACACCTCAGACAGCCTTCTTCGCAGCGAGACGAACAACGCCTAGCAAGCTGTGCAAGCTGCAAGGAAAGGGCGCTTGAATTCTCAGCGCTGAAAAGTTTAATGGACTACTCCAAGCTTGGAGAGACCTAACCGCAAGTGTTTACTATAAAGTGTCTACTAAAGAGTGTCTAATACTATGCTATTTAGCTTACATGCCATTTTAAATTTTGATACAAATTAAATGGAGAAGCCTTTTATGGCTATATTGTCCTAGGTTTTTGTATCGGATGTATTTGAGAAAAGTCTTATAATGTCATCTACTATTAATTTTTGTGTGTTTGTGTGGAGGTGATAGGTACTCTTTAAGAGGTTAAATATAAATCTACATGTAGTAAGATGTTGTATTAACTAAAATGGGTGATTCCTAACATAATGTCATCATATGATATCTATTGAGAAAGGTCGCTGTAAAGGACCAAAATGTCTGGAAGTGTGATATCCGTGAATTATTATTATCCCAGATTTGTTTGTTTGATTACTGTTACTAATAAAAGTAAAAATTTGTGAGTGCTGCTGGATACTATTGGAAACTACATTATTTCCACCGAGCATTGAGCAAGAGAGATATATGTAAAAAATTATAGTTTGCCGGACTATATTGACTTTATTCTATTAACTAATGGCATAAGTGCTTTCAATAGTTGGGTGTTTACTAAATGTCTTCAGCATCTAATGTTTCTTGGGTGCATGGGTCAGACAGGTTCCAGTTTGTTAACAGAACAGTTTTTCTGAAGAGTGGGCTTCCACACATGTTCTTATTATCCCAATAACAGGGGTCTGGACTAACAAGGACTGCTCCCCATATCTACAAGGTGCAGTTACAAGGGCTGCCTCTGTGGTACTTACACCTTTGTCTACACAGCTAATCTAGCTTTCTTATACGTGACTTAGCTAATGCATAAGCCATAAAATGCATCTGTTGGAAAAACCCTTGTAAAATACAGATTTTAAGGATTCAAGCAAAAGTTTAGTGTCTTTTTGGAGTCATTGTTTACCAGGGTGAACCATTAAGATTACATTGGACATCTTCATTTGTCAGTCAAAACCAAATTCAGTGAGTGACTATGACAAATGATGAATGCGTGTGTGATGGATGAGTATGAAGAGAGACTTCTGATGAAGCTTTGTTTTATGTTTTTCACTTTTCTCATATTTTTGTCAAAATTGTTAAATAAAACATGAAGTATAGACAAACTGATCACAAAATGTGTTGACTGAATACAGTGCAAAAACACATTGCACGATGTAACAAAATAAATGGGCTATGCTTTTTCTTTTATAAATTCTGTTTGAGTTTTTAATTCATAGTAAATTCATGATAAGTTTCTATGGCAAGAACTTGTTAAAGGTCAGTAAAGGGCAACAATAAAACACATCTATTCCTTGTATATTTTCAAAACCCTTGACACATTGTATATTGTTGTAATCTATACATATACATATCAAGTTAACAGTGTTTTTGGTGTGTAGACATTCTATCTATTCTTATCTATCTATCTTTGAATCTATCTATCTATGAATCTATCTATCTATGAATCTATCTATCTACGAATCTATCTATCTATGTTACGTTTCAATAAGGACTTTACAGCAGCAAATAAAAACATACAGGTAAAAATGCAAAAACAGTCCTTGAAATGTTTTTAGGGGAGGGTGGATCCCGGATGGCCGTGAGGAACAAACAGTTCAAACAAAAGCAAGTGATCAGACTTGTACACGTAGGAACACCAGAGTAACTGAAGATTTGGACCAGGAGTAATACTAGAGGAACTGCAGACTTAGAACAAGAGGAACACCAGAGAAACTGCAGACTTGGACTAAGAGGAACACTAGAGGAACATCAGACTTGGACCAGGAGGAACATCAGTAGTACTGCAGACATAGACCAAGAGAAACACCAGAGGAACTGCAGACTTGGACCCAGGAACAAGGAGTAGGAATCCAGATGGCCAGAGACACAGAGCAAGACCTCAGCTGGCACTCAGATAACTCAGGTACTGACTGGCAGCAGAGGCTTTTTTTTAAAGCAGTTTGAGATGGAAATGGACATCAGCTGCTAATGCTGAGGTCAGGTTAGCCCTGCTGGCTGGCAAGGGAACACTAAACCTCAGATACAGCAGCCTCCAGGGTCAGAGGCATGTATTAAGCAAGGCCCAATCCTATCTATCTATCTATCTATCTATCTATCTATCTATCTATCTATCTATAATAACCTATAATTATAAATTGGCTACACAGAGTATAAATATATCAGAAAGACCTATGTAATAAATAGCATTACTAGCTACTAATAACATACACCAAAACACAACAAATAAAATTAATCAATTTTATTAATACATGATTGAAAATATACTACAAAGCGTACATATGCCTCGAGTAGTAAACAAGTGAGCACCAATATATAAACCTACATAAGGTGCTCAAGTAAGCATCATAAATAGTTCTAAATAGTTTGTTCCTTCCTTCTGATGAAACATAGGTGAAATGTATGTTGGGTCACATGTACGTAGTCTGTATCTCTTGCCTTACATTTTTTAGTACTTTATTTCTGCTTTTATATGTGTTACTATTTATGATGCTTGCTTGAGCACCTTGTGTAGGTTTATTTATTTTTTAGCACTTGTTAACTACTCTAGGTAGGTGGTAAATGCTGCCTCTGTATGCTTTTTATCCTTCGTGTATTTTGAACTGCAGTCATGTGTTGTAATACATTCTTAATCATGTATTAATACAATAGAACAGAGAATGTCCAACTAGAACAACACTATTAGGTTTACAAGGTTTACATGGAGTCCTTTTTATCATGAAAATTTTTATTATTTTCAAATAAACAAAAAACTTTACATTCATAACATAGGTTTACATTGAGTCCTATTTAAACCACAAATAAAATGTTCTCTCTTCATTTATTTAACATAATGTATTACAACTCATAACATTCTAGACATGATGAAACTTTGGATTATTAGCCTAGATCATCAGATGCTGGTTTAAAGAATTGTAACTTCATAAAGTTATATATAACTATATCTATACATTTTCATACCAGTACATTTGGTTCTGATGGTAATCAAAGGGTTAAACAAGCATCCTATATTTTACTCAGAAATTCCATATTCAGCTATGGAGAGTGTGCGGCTAATACAGTAGTTGACTCATCTATGGAATCATTAACATGCAAGTCTGTCATTCTTATGTGTCATTTTTACTACAAGGCTGGAAATGGCTTATAATTTGCATACACAAGGAGGATAAGTGGAGTCTATCTAGAAGCAGCACACAATCTATATGCATGCTAAAATACCATGTAATTAATGCATACTTTCTTACAACATTTAGCTGACAACATCTCATTTATTACTTAGTGGTATTGTAAAGACAGCCAGGCATTCTCCTGAGGAATACCTCAACATGGATACAAAATTAATAGCTTCCAGAGTAATTAGAATTTGGGAAGGTTTACAAACTTGACACTTTTTTTTCTATGAAAAAGATACAATTTTATAGAAGGTACTGAATTCCTGATTAAGCAAGAACATTAGCATCTCAATGGGGTCATATAAAACATCCAGTGAAACCTGCTAACAGTGCAGACTGCCGGGGAGTTACTGCAATTTGTACTGTTTAAAAGAATAGACATTCACATTACCTGGATTTGTTGATCATAATTCTTAGGTCTTTTTCCTTTCCCAGAATCCCTTAGGATGAATTTTAAGAGCATCTTATCATACACATTATAAAGCACCTTTAATCCTAACAGGTACTTAACTGTAAAATAGGAAATAATCACATGTAAACAGCAATCATATTCCTCCAATACTTATGTTTCTGAATAAGAGGAATGCTAATACATTATAGCTGAGTATTTCTCAATAGTGTTGCACTTCAGATTCAAAGAAAAGTCAGACTTCACCTAATTTCAAGCGCTTTGGTTCGGGTCAGGTCAAATTGATTTTTGGCAGTTAGGGTTAGAGCTGTTTACATACACACCGTTAGGTCTATGTTGAAGAAACAGGAAATTATGTTAGATGGGACATCGGACTGGAACTTAGGCAGCAATGAGAGCATTGTGTCACTGAACTAGGTAAGTTGACCATTAAAACCTCTTAACTAGTGTTGAACGAACAGTTAAAAGTTCTAGTTCAATTAGAACCTCGAACGTTTTTGAGCTCGGTTCGAAGTTCTATTTGAACTCAATCTTTGAACCCCATAAAAGTCTATGGGAGAAGATCTTTTCGTTAATTTTTATACCTATACAGGTGAGGAGAAGCTGGAAGACCATCCATAACAGTAACCTGGATACATGGAACAACTTAGTGAAGAGTCTTTAGCTCTAAGAGTGACAGAAAACAATTGAGGCTAAAATACTTCATTCCTTTCAATGGCTACCTGAAAAGATGACAGCTTGCAAGCAGGGGCGTAGCTATAGGAGGTGCAGTGGTAGCAGCTGCTACAGGGCCCTGCATCCTGAAGGGACCTAAAAGCCTCTTTAACACATAGGAGATTTGGAGATGGTGTGTTACACAATTACTGAACCCCCAAAACTGCAAAAACTGAACTTTTGGGCACTGGGGTATAATTTAGCAAATCCAAGCACTCTGTATAATATATATCCATGCATATGAGAGTTAGGTGTTATGTGAGACTGCAAATGTCGCCAAATAACAGATTTTGGGTGTGGGAAAGATGCAGCCAGCAATAGCAAACTCCTTAACTATCTCTATGGAGAGGTAAATGCTATCTAACTAAGAACAGTCTGTACAGTACATAGAGTGAGCTGAAAATGGCATTCACAAGGCAATACAGTGAAATATATATAACATGGTCATGTGATTTTAGCAGCCAAGCAGCCCTACACCTCAGTGATGACGTTTTTGACACTTCTCTATGCTCTGTACTGACTGGATGGCCGTGAAAAGTGCAGAAAACTGATTGGAAGGCCGCCAAAAGTGCAGAAATCCACTGAAAACAAAACTGAAAATGGTGTGTTGAACTAGAACTAGAACTAAACCAGAACCAACAGTAAAATCTTCGGTCCGAGTTCTAAAAAATTACAGAAGTTCTACTAGCATTTAACTTTTCTAGAACAGTTTGATCAACACTACTCTTAACCCATTATGGTTCACACCGTGTTTTGTTTATTTCATCTTCATCTTCCAAGAGCCATAACTTTGTTTTCATTTTTGGCCCACATAGCAGTATGAGGGCTTATTTTTTGCAGAACAAGATGTATTTTCTAATCATACCATTTAGTGTACCATAAAATTAGAGATGGGCGAATCGATTCTAACGAAGTGGAATTCGTTTAGAATTTCAGGAAAACTTCGGTTCGGAACGAAGTCGAACTTTGGGGTACTTTCGGGTGAACGAAGTGTGCTTTTGATTGATAAAATGGCTGCGAGCACATGGCGCTACATGGGGCAAAGCACTCTGGGAGGAAGAAGGGCATAGCCTGCATGACATGTGCAGAGATGAAGCCAATCAGAGACCGGCGGGATTCTGTGACGTCACCGCACTATATAAGTCCGGGCGCGACGCCGGGAGCTCACACTCCTCTCACTGTACTCATCAGGGAAGGTGCTGCCGCGGCTGATAGCTCTTACTGAAGAATTTATTTTTATATAGCGATTTCTGTGGGGTGTCTCAGCTTGTCTCAGAGACTGTTCTCTTAATGTTCTATTTCTAATTTTTTGGGGTATTGGATCTGAAATCCAGTCTACTGCAGCTGCATATACATTCATATCCAAGTGGGATCTAAGCCAGTTCCTGTTGTATTCTTTTAAAGAAACAGCTTTTTTTTACAATACAAATACCATTCTTTTTTTGGTGCTCAATTCTTTGCCAATTTACATCCGGGGGTTAAAAAAGGGGTTTTGCTGTGTGCTGACCCCAAAAACTGTTTTTTTTTCAATCCCAAAAAAATAAATTTTTCCTCTAGCCTAATTCACAAGAAAAGGGTTAATTACAACGTATCTCTTGTTTTTGGCGTAGAAAACACGAAATTTAAACCTACAAAGTACTTTTTGTGTGGCTCAATTTCTTGGCGCAATTTAACCAGGGTTAATTAAGGTTGTTTTGCGGGGTTGTGCCCCCAAAAACCGTTTTTTCAACGCCAAAAAATTAAATTTTTCCTGTAGCCAAATTTCACAAGCAAGGTTTAATTTCAACTGTATTTTGTTGTGGGCGTAGAAAACACGCAATTGTAACACCTACAAAGCTACTATTTGTGGGGTAAAATTTTTTGGCCAATTTACTCCAGGGGTTAATTAAGCGTTGTTTTGTGGTGTGTGACAAAATAAACCGTCTTTTTCAACGCCAAAATATTACATTTTTCCTGACCTAATTCATGTCCGAATTAATTACCTTTTTTGTGTTTTTACTTTTAGAAAACACACAGTGTTTTAAACGACACTAAAAGTAATTTTTTCCGGGGCATTTGGGGAGCGCAATTTAACCCAAAGGGGTTACCCAATTTGTTAGGGGTTTCTTTTGGGAGTCAAAAAGGGGGTGTATTTTTATCATAAAGATTTTATCATCAAACAGGTTGACATTTTAGAACAAACAATGCAGACAGAGGGGTCAGGCTCGCCCCTGCGTGGCATGGCACAAACTTTCCCAACAGGCCCAGTCGCAGCACAGCAAGGGGACGCGCAGCAGGGGTCACTCGGTAGGCCACAACTGCCGCTGTCATCAGGGGCCGTGGTTGTTCAGCAACCAAGGGGTTTCTTGATTGGTTGACTAGGTCATCCCTTTTCCTCCAATGACTCGACAACCCGGGCCAAAGTCGTGGGAACCCAGACACAACCATTAGTTGGCATGGCCGGGAGGGGGGTAAGCGGCCCCCCCCTGTCCCACCCGCCTCGTCCCACCCGGTTTCCCCTCAGCCAGAGATCTACTATGTGGTCGGGCTCAGCGCCAAATACGAGGAAAACCAATTTGAGGAGGGCAGTCAGCAGCTACTTGGCAGCGAAAAATGGGCCAAAATCGCCGCTTCTTGCAGTAGGCGGCAAAGTAAGATGGGAGAGGGGGCATGGGAGTCATGTTTTGGGGGAATCGCCTGGGAAACCCCAAGACCGTGATGGGGACGCATGACGTGAAACACAAATAGTTAAAAGTTTAGCCGACCGCACTTGGGGACCCGGGGTGGGGCAAGGGCTTCATATCGTCAGGGAAGGGGGCGTATTTGGGGGCGGGCACGCGCACCCAGCAAGTGGGTCTTTTCCCGTGAGTCAGCGGATGCAGCATGTGAGGTCGGAGCCAGCGGCCACGGGGAAAAAACCCCCTTCGCGGGTCCAAAAAGTAGCAGCACAGGGTCAGCAGGCAGCGGGGGCAGAGTCACTCAGTGGGAGCGTTGCGTAAAACCATACTGGGCGGGTGGCAGTTCTTTGCTAAGACACCAGAGGACCAATAGGGTATATGTAGAATCTGGGGGCAGAAAGTAAAGCGTGGCCAGGAGCTAACAATTGGCACCAGGGCCCCCGGGAAACACATGCAGCGTCACCATCCGGTGGCCTGGGAAACGTGGCTCAGAGTGGGTGTCCTCCTGCCGCCGCAGAAACGCAGCAGCCCCCAGGGCCGCTGCCATTGCAGCCAGTAAAGGGCTCCACCACCTCTGCAGAAGGGAGTTTTTTTTTTGACATCATCCCCGGGTCCGATCTCCTTTTCCTCGCTACTCAGGGCGCCAGCAGTCGTCACGAGGTGATTGCAAAGAGACAACAGTATGCTCCAACCACCAAAGGTGCAGCATGACCATCTCCTGCCAATTTGTTGGTACTGCGTCCACCCTTTTCCAAATGGTGGACTCTCACCATTCAGAAACTAATGGCTTGTCCCGACCCGAATGGAGATTCCAACCGAATTTTCTTTTCCAAAAAGGCAGTACCGCATTCATAAATTTTAGAACAGAAGGGGGGTCAGTCCTTGAGCTTATGGGTTTTTTTCCCAAAGGGTGCACGGCAGCGCGACGTCGGGAGCTGTAACACGGTCGGGGCCAGTACTGTCCTTTACGGCCCAGGGGGTAATGTGCTTCCCCCCAGGCACACAACAACGGGGACAGGAACGCCGTTTTCTCCTCCACATTGTCAAACTGCCCCCCCCCTGCGCCAATGTCCGCCCCTCCTCCCCCAAACCCCACCACCATTCCCCCCCCACAAGTCTGCTCCATCATACCACATGTGTAGGCACAGCGTGTCACGCATTTCTACACCTGGCTTCCCTCGGAGAACGAAGTCACACAGGGAGGAACGCTCCGCGTCATGGAAAGAAATCGATGTGTGGCTTTCTCCGCCCAACTGCAAACAGAAACATGGTGAGGACAATAGAGGAACAGGTGTCCGCGCTGCACCGAGGGGGGAGGGTCCAGGCCCTGCATGGCCACGTGTTAAAATCTGGTTGTGAAAAGGTTCCTAAGTCTTCCCCCGACTTCAGAACTTCTGAAAAGGGCCAGGAAACTATGCATGCACTTTACCCATTCTAAAAGCCAGGAACCCCCTCCCGATTGCAGGGGCAGAAGGCCCTCCCCCACACACCTGATATGCGATGTTTCCACCCCTGGGAATTTCCCGCCTGCACATTTGGACCGACTGTATGAAAGAGAAGGGCCAATAACATTTTTTGATGATCCAGGCAACAAGACTCCCCTTGTAAATTGATGTCAGCCCGGGCAGCTCATCGTGACACCCGCCCTTTTTTGAGGCCCTTCGAGGAGGCGACGTTATTTTTTAGTCGCCAGACTACGGGACGAATAAAATCATTCCACTGCTTCTGCCTGGAACAGTGCTAAAAAACTTTGGGGAGGGGCTGGAGACGGGCAACTACATTTGGCCACATGAGTCTGGGGGGGACTGAAATGGGGGGAGGAGGGGGACATTTGGACAGAAGCATTGTCTGGGTGAAATGAGTGGATTTTTTACCCAGGGGACAAGAGAGGGGAGCAGAGCCGCTGGAGGGGGTGTTGGAGAAGGAATACCAGGCAGATGGGGCCCCCAAGCACCGTGGCAGTATACAGTGGAAAGGAGGCAGGAGCCCCCCGGAGTCATTGGGGATGGCCCCCCAAAGTTATTTGCCTGGTTTTGACAGCCGAATAGTCAGCATCCCGGAGAGGGATACTTCTGGGTCCCACCCATTGGCCCTCGTACCCCCAAAAAAAGGGGGCCTTTTTCCCACATTTAGGGGAAACAGACCAATACTATGGGGAAATCCCTGTAATCAGTTTGGCTGTCCTATTGCGGGATCGTCCCTCCCTGACAGGGCTGACCCGGGGGTTCCTCAGCGTCACGTACTATGCCCGGCGCTGGGGGAACGTGGGGGGGAGAGCATACCGCCCACAGTAGTAACCAAAGTCTGGAGTCACGATGAGCAGCTTCCTTCACCCCCTAGTGAGGAGGGCATCGCCAGCAGCAGCGCAGGGCCTGGAGCAGTCCCCCGAACCAACAGGTTGTGGGCCCACTTGGACAGCACTTGCCACCAAAATTTGAAAATACGCTGGGTACTGGGCAGCCAAACTGGATGGTGGCCGCAACTTGCCCATTTTCAGTGGGAACGTCCTGCCCGGGCCCGTTGGGGGGATCGAGCGGGGGTTAGTGCGCGGGGGCCATGTTTCCCCCCCTTGTCCACGGGGAAATGTGGAACGACTGACCCTTTTTCAAGATGAATCAGGGGGGGATCGGGCCCGGATTTCCCCACCCAATGCCTTAGGGCAGTCTGGGTTTAAAATACCGCCTCACCCTATTTGATCCGCCCACCCCCCATACCACACATCCTGACATTTTTCCATCGCCTACCCCACTTTACCAGGGACGGGTTTTCCCCCCACCCAAAACTCTGTCTTTTGCCACTCTAGACCTCATGCGCGCTGCTGTTTCGTAATCCACACTGGTTCATTGTGCCACTGTTGACCCCAGTGCTCTGTGGTGCTGCCAGCCCCCCACGTGTCATTGTGCCCCTGCCCGACCTCATCTGCTGCCCCCTGACCTCCCTCTCATCATTGTGCCACTCTGTGGCTTCCCCCCTGTTTTTTCCACCCCAAATGTCATTGTGCCACTGCCTGACTCAGCTCTGCTGTCGTGACCCCCCCCACTGTGTATTTGGGACTCTGTGGCCAATACTGTTTTGCCCCTCCAGAATGTCATTGTGCCCCTGCCTGACCCCTTTTGCTGCCACCGTGACCTCCACACGGTGATTTTGCCACCCCGTGGCCCAATACGTTTTTTGCCGCCTCCAGAATGTCATTGTCCCCTGCCGATCTCAACGCTGCCGCCGTGACCTCCACACTGTGTGATTGTGCCACTCTGTGGGCCTAAATTTTTTTTTGCCGCCTCCAGAATGTCATTGTGCCACTGCCTGATCTCATGCTGCTGCCCCGTCGTGACCTCCACACTGTATCATTTTGCCACTCTGGGCCTAATACGTTTTGCCCCCTCCAAATGTCATTGTGTTGCCCGACCTCATACGCTGCCCGTGACCTCCCCTCCAGTCATTTTGACTCTGTGGCTTCCTCTTTTTTTGCCACCCCCAGAATGTCATTGTGCCCCTGCCCCGACCTCATGCTGCTGTGGCGCCGCCGTATCTCCCCACTCTGTCACTAATGTTGCCCCTAGTTCCACTTGTTTTTTTTTCCCCTTCGCTGGCATGACTTTTCAGGCTACTTCCCCTTGATTTTTTTTGGGCATTTTTGCCCCCTTTAAATTTCCCAGGGAATTTTATATGAACTTCAAAGCCGCGTTAGTCACGTGTGCATACTAAAAACCCAAAATTGTATGAAAACAACCAAATCCCCCGCATATTTAAACATGGCAAACATTTACAGCACCCCGCGCTCTGTGCAGCCTGGGAAAAAGCTGCTTTTAACGCGTTCGTGCCGAAATAATTCGGGAAGAAAAGAATTTTTTCGGAAAATTTGGCGAATGACCGAACAATTTTTTAAAATTCGCCCCTCTCTACATATAAGTATTAGGGAACCAAAAATAATTTTGTGGGGGGCATGGAACTGGAAAAAATGAAACCATGGAAATTTTGGTGTTTTTTTTTTCATGGGGTTCATAAAGTGACATAAAGGCCATTTTATCTTTATTTTGCAGGTCAGTACTATTCCATTGATATCAAATTGATATTTTTTTTTTTTGCTTTTTTATATTTATGTTGTTAGAGCTGGGAGATGGCTCATTTGTGTGGTGTGCAGTGTAGTTTTCATTGGTGACATATTAGACTATATGTAAGTTTTTGGTCACTTTTTATTCCATTTTTTATAGAAAGTAAGATAACCAAACAAAAAAAAGCACAATTCTGATGTTGAATTGTTTTTTATGGCATTCACAATGCAGCCACATCATTAACTGTTTATTATACTTTTATGTAAAGCTTTAGTCAACTATTGTAACATTCAAACAACACCAATATATCATCGCAAAAAGTCCTATGTTTAAGCTCTTAACTCCCAGGCCTGAATAGTAGTTAATGACCAGAACGTTTTTTTTAGTTTTTGCCTCCTTGCGTTTCAACAGGTGTAACTTTTTTATTTTTTCAATGACGCAGTTGGATGAGGCCTCATTTTATTCAAAACAAGTTGTACTTTATGGTGCAATAGTTTAAGTTCACTTATAAATAATTGCAGAATATTTTTTAAAAAAAGTTTTTTTTTTTACTACACCGTTCACATTTCACACTAAATCACTTGTTAGATTAATTCTACAGGTTATTATGGTCATGTGGATATTATGTGTAGGTTTTTTTGTGCTTGTAATTTATGCACAATTATTTTTTATTAAATATTTATTTTTATATTATTATTTTTTTTTTTATTCTTTTTTTTACACTTTTTATGTTTTTTTTTTACTTTTTTTTTAAATCCCCTGAAGGGAGAACTGTTTTACATTTTTTTTTTTTTTTTAACACTTAGTAATGTATTAGCATATTCACATATGCTAATACATTATAATCTGTGTCAGTCTGACACAGGCAGTGATTAGGACATCACACAGTGTGTCCTGGTCACTGGCTTGATACACAGACAGCTCTGGGGCCACTCTAGGGCTCTGTTGAGTCACCGGGTGTTCTGATCCCCCGGCAGAGCAGGGGAACCCTTTGATTGCGCTGCGGTAACGCACCGCAGCAATCAAAGGGTTAAAGCACCGGGTTGCGGAGGTTTCCTCCGCACCCCGGTGCTTGCAGGACATGTTCTGGGATCAGGGCTCTATAGTACAGCCCCGATCCCAGCACTGCTGCGGCACCGGACACCGCAAACCCCGAAGTCTACAGCGATGCCAAAAGACGTCGTTGTAGACGAACGACCCGCACCAGCCGACGTCAAAAGTCGGTGGGCGGTCGTTAAGGGGTTAAAAACCTACAGTATGCTCATCACACACGGAGATAGTAAGATTTAGTCATTTTCAGGAATTCTCCAAAAATGAGAGAGTAGACTAGTGCCACTAAGACATTTTGAGAGACCCTACCTCTTTTTAGAGAAGTTAAGTAAACATGTTTTTATGTAAAGTATCCAATATAAGGCCATACCTGACTCTATTCCTGGTATGATATCACTGCATAACATTTGGATGGAAACTTTACAGTATTGCAGCCCTTTGTTGGCTTTCGCTAATAAATGACTGGAATATTAAGAACCGACGAAATTTTAGAAACTTAACAGCTCAAGGTTTTCTAGGGGCTGATACACAGGGCAGAGTCCTTTCCATGGAGTCTTTATTCCTTCAAGCATTACAGGCTTCCTTGAATGCCGTATGTACAATGCATCTAGGATAGGATACTTCTGTACATACAGAGCTCGATGGAGCTTTTTTCTTCTATCAGATTTTTACAGAAGACTGTATTCTTATGTATGAACAGTAAATTGCCCATGTACCTATGTTTTATTATTTAGCAAAAGGAAAAGATCAGCTGATGTTGGAGTAAGGTGTTTCCCAAGCTCAGGTGCAACGGCTCTCCGGCAGCTTCCACCATCCACAAAATAGAAAAGCAAATGAATCATCCAGCACTCAGTGATCATGTGAGCAGCAAAAGTTTTCTTAAAATATAAGCCTTTTATTCCGTCTTGTTAAAAATCCAAAATGTGGACATATAAGCATTAGTACACTGGCACACAGGTATGAAATCGACCGACGCGTTTCGGCAAAAACAGCCTTATTCAAGGTACAACTTCACACTGCCTAGCTCGATTTATACAACGTGTATCAACCAAAATGAAAGGCGTAACCTCATACTACATGTCCCTACCCTAACATAATAAAATCATGCAAAATATATGCCAAAGAACCTCAAACATACAAAATATATGCCAGAAAATCTTAAACATATAACAAAATATGAATCAAGAAAATATTAGTATAACAATAACCAATCACGTATAAATATAAAACACCTATTAATAAATATTATAATACATTGTATTTTGGATTTTTAACAAGATAGAATAAAAAGCTTATGTTTTAAGAAAACTTTTGCTGCTCGCATGATCACTGAGTGCTGAATGATTCGTTTGATTTTCTGTCTTCTTATATCTCCATACAATATGGGCATATGCATTAACTCTAAATTTCTTTAACCTTTTTACTGTCAAGAGCATGTACCATGTCACAGTTTTGACAAGCACAAATAAAGCCTGAATTATAAAATAAAAGCTCATATTAGGCTCCCATACCACATAGAGACCTGGCACACTGAAAATGTCAGCCTGCAGTTTCACAAACATAAATGTCTTTGTACAATTTTTGAAGAAAGCGTGAAATTTAGTAACAAATGCCTACAATGCCATGTCTTGGGTTAAACTTCTGACCCAAGCAAAGCCAAAGCTATACCACACCTGCACGTTATAAAAGCGAAATATGTACAGAATCTATGTCACTTATGTCTATGTCTACATGCACATATATGTGGTCATATGTATAATAGCCAGAACTGACTGCACCAAAGTCTCTGGAACACCACATGAAAAATGTCACAAATATTTGTCTCATGAAGTCAACAGAGGGTCTGATGAGTTATTGGCAAGACTAGGTCTGTATGCTCAAATTCTTTTTACCTTTCACAGAAAAAGACTAAAAGACACATTAATTGTGGCAGAGGGCAGATATACACCCTGTATGGTAAAGGGGTTGATAACATGAAGAAAAGTTGTAAAACAGTCAATATAATTACATTGGTCCCTCAAGTTACAGTGGCTTTAGGATACTATGACCTCAGCCAATTATCATAAACATTTCACTTGTAAAAACTCTGTATTAGCAAAGTGCATGCAGTGATTAGTGGTCTTGTAGCGTCTCTGTACAATACAGCTCAGTATTACATGTTCTGTATTGCTCTTTAAATGTGCCAGGATGAGCGACTGCTTTGGACACCAGAGGCCTCATGTATGAAAACTGTCTAGGCCTAAGACTTTCTTTGTTGCAAATAACAACCAATTAGAGCCCCTCTTTCATTTCATATAGTGCTCTGAAAAAATAAAAGAGGAGCTCTGATTGGTTTCTATGGGCAACTAGACAATTTTTATACATGAGGCCCCAGATGAAGATGCCCAATTTTCTATGTTTCTGGTTCATTGTGTGTAAAGTACATGATCCAAAGAAGCTCCTGCCCTCAACATGGATAATGATTTCCAGCTTCCAGCAATTCTTTCTGATATTATATGTAAGGACTTGCTATATTTGTGTTAGTTATCTGCTTGATTGTCTTTAATCTTGTTGGGTGACATTTGGGGACTTGTAACCAGTTACCAGTTTTCCATAGAGTAATGGTTTCAACATACAGTGAGTACACCCCTCACATTTTTGTAAATATTGTATCTTTTTATTGGACAACTCTGAAGATATGACATTAATACAATGTAAAGTAGTGAGTGTACAGCTTGTATAACAGTGTAAACTTGGTGTGCCCTCAATATAACTAAACACACAGCCATCAATGTATACAATGTTGGCAACAAAAGTGAGTACACCCTTAGTGAAAATGGAAAAATTTCGCCAAATTTGCCATTTTCCCATTACAGTGCCATGTGACTCCTTAGTGTTACAAGGTCTCAGGTATGAATGGGGAGCAAGTGTGTTAAATTTGGTGTTATCGCTCTCACACTCTCTCATACTGGTTACTGGAAGTTCAACATGGCTCCTAATGGCAAAAAAACTGTCTGAGAATCTGAAAAAAAGAATTTTTTTCTCTACATAAAGATGGCCTAGTCTGTAAGAAGATTCCCCACACCCTGAAACTGAGCTGCAGCACGGTGGCCAAAACTGTACAGCGGTCTAACAAGACAGGTTTCACTCAGAACAGGCCTCACTATGGTCAACCAAAGAAGTTGAGTGCATGTGCTCAGCTTCATATCCAGAAATGTTCTTTTCAAAATAGACTTATGAGTGCTTCCAACATTTCTGGAAAGGTTAAAGGTGTGGGGGGAGGGGTCAGTCTGTCAGTGCTCGGACCATATTCTGCACACTGCATCACATTTGTCTGCATGGCTGTTATCCCAAAAGGAAGTCTCTTCTAAAGACAATGCACTAGAAAGCCTGCAAACAGTTTGCTGAAGATAAGCAGACTAAGGACATGGATTACTGGAATTATGTCCTGTGGTCTGATGAGACCAAGATAAACTTATTTGGTTCAAGCGTGTCAAGCGTGTTTGATGTCAACCAGGTAAGGAGTACAAAGAACAGTGTGTCTTGCCTACAATCAAACATGGTGGTGGGAGAGCTAGGGTTTTGGGTTACATGAGTGCTGTCGACTGTGGGGAGCTACAGTTCATTGAGGGAACCACGAATACCAACATAGAGCAGAGCATAGTCCCTTCCCTTTTGGAAACTGGGTAGCAGAGCAGTGCTCCAACATGATAACAACCCAGAAAACATCTCTAAGACAACTACTGCTTTGCTAAAGAAAATGAGGGTATAGGTGCTGGACTGAATAAGCATGTCTCCAGATCTAAACCCTATTGAGCATCTGTGGGGCGTCCTCAAATGGAATGTGGAGGAGTGCAGGGCCTCTAACATCTATCAGCTCCATGATGTAGTCATGGAGGAGTGGAAAAGGATTCCAGTAGCTGTAACCTGTGAAGCTCGATTGACCCCCATGCCCAAGAGAGTTAAGACAGTGCAGGAAAATGATGGTGGGCACACAAAATATTAACACTTTGGGCTCAATTTGTCCATTTTCACTTAGGGGTGTCCTCACTTTTGTTGGCAGCGGTTTAGACACTGACTATTTTACATTTGATCAAAGTGTCATATGTTGAGCTGTCCCATGAAAAGATATAATACAATATTCACAAAAATGTGAGGGGTGTACTCACTTTTGTGAGATACTGTAAGCACATTTTTCTTGCAGTCTACATCACTATACCAGTTGGGGAATTTCCTAAGGAAGCTGAAGTTCTCAGGTTTATAATGAACAATGCATCTTATCACCATAATGCATATCTGAAAATTTCAATTTAAAATTTTAGTGGTCAGCATTTTTCATATGGCAAAAATTAAGATCTTCTTGCAGCACGAAAAACATCAGCATTTCCAGTGGGAGCAGCCTAGATGAACAGGGAATTTTAGCAATCCATTTAGGAATTCCATTGCTGCATAAATGACATGATTTTGTAGACAGAATGTTGTGACAAGAATCAGTAGAACATGCACAATGCCATATGAGAGGACCTGTAATCTAAGTGCCATGTGCTGCTCTTCTGGAATTCATCTCTTGCGGTGTGATCAAGTATATTATCCCATGTGATTATTGTACATGCAAGCATAAATAAAGACCATATGTTGTCACATGAAAGTCTAGATAATAGTGATGGAGAGTGACATGGAAATTTTTCTGCTTAGGTATGTAAATTAGTGGCATTCACAGCATATGTAGATCATGTGCCTCCAGGCCCTAATTGGATCTATTATACACTCCACTCATAAGCACTCATGTTCTGAAATATCACAGTAACATTTGCACTCTCGGCTTTGCATTTCAGTGCATGGAGAGCTTCCCACAAAGGATTAGAAAGACTTGAATAAAAGAAAATATCAATAGAAACATCCCCGTTCTTTATATTATTGGTTTATAAAATGTCATCATTTGTGCTAAAATTATTTTTCACTATAAAGCAACCATACACATCTTTGGTAAATGCAATCTGTTAGACTTAAAGAGAACTTGACACCATAAAAATGCTATTCAACCCTTCGGCATCATGTTATAGAATAGGAGGAGATCAGCAGTCAATCATTAACAAGAACCACCCATGGGACTTCTAAGCCTACAATAAGCAATGATTTTTAAAAAATTAGAATTCAAGCTGCCCAACATAATTACGTCTTATTGGTTGGATGACCATACAACAAGCTCAGGCATTTATATATATGGGCCAATAGGGGGAGGAGGATAGAGAATAATGCAGCACCACCTATTTTCCAGTGTAGCACAGAGTGGCTCCTGATACACACAGTCAGTGTCCACATCAAGGCGCTGTACAAGAATGTATAGTTTGATGTGGGCAGTACCAAGTGGCAGGGAAGGAGAGAAAGAAGTTGTCTCATCCTAACTCACTCCCCTTTTCCTGAGAGCTGTTCTGTAGCAGATGGATATCTGTCTGCCTGTCTGTCTGGATAGATATCCATCCGCTACAGGTCACTCCCTGCTGTGTGTTATCAGTAAAACAGGAGATTTTTTATATCTATGTTATTGACTAGTATTGACCCCTTAGAACTCTGTAGCCTTATATATATATATATATATTGGTTTGTCTATAGAACTGTGATTGGGATATCAGTTCTGCCATTTCTAGCTAATTCTGTTGCAGTGACATGAGTGAATAAGGTTTGTAAACTGTAGTGCACAAGGTGACAGGGTTGTAGGGGGTCAATGCTTGTCAATAACATAGATTAAAAAAGCTCCTGTTTTACTGATCACACACAGCAGGGAGTGACCTGACCACCATGGTCGGACAGGACTGCTTGAGATGGCCGATAACCTAGGAAAGATTGTCTAAACAAGCAGGAGATAAAAATCTATTTTTCCAATTAATTTAGAAATAGTCTTCATTTACCTTTTCCTACATATTTAAAGCTAATCATTAAGGTAAGACCCCTTTAAGTAGACTAAGTTTCTATCACAGTAACTGTCCTGGGATTGGGTATCAAATAGTACAGAATATTTTGCATTACTTTGCATATCAATTTCCTCAGCTCCTCCTGCTCTATATAATATTGTTGACAGATCTGGCAGGTTTAACATGACAACCCTCAAACACTATTTAGTTTTCATAATTAAAATAGGTCCGCCATTCTATGCTCACTGCTTATTCATTTCATAATAAATATTTATAGGAGTCTCAGGTCTGCTATTTTGATTTAGGGAGACCCTGAAAGCTCACAATATATAACATGTACACTCAACTCACTAATCAAACCATTTGCAGAAAGGTGCTAAGCTGCCTTTAGTGGCAAGTTTTATCATTCACTTATAACTATATGAGGATTTTAAGAGGGTTTTAAATTTGCAGCATTTCAGTTTATTTTGCAGATATGGTGCAGATTTGTTGTAGATTTTCCTATTAACTCCAATATGAAAGTCAAAATCTGTAAGAAATAAACAAAGAAATATATTTCAGGGGATTTTTCTGTGAAAACGCTACAGATGTGGAAGTGCAGATTTTAAACACATCTGGTCACTTCACAAAATCCTTTTCTTAGGCCGTCTCTTACCTTGCTGCAAGCCAGGCACATGGAATGGGGAGATGGCTGAGATAGCACAGCTCTCCACCAGTCAAGTCTATGGGAATTCTGAATATACGCAAGTATATTCACTCGGCTATACTTTGTGAGCAATCTCCACATTCTCTTAGTCCAGCACATAGTGAGGGCAAAAGCCCTATAAAACCATTGCTCCAGAATTCAGGAAGTCTGCCAAAAATCTGGTGTAAATGCCATGTGCCACAATTATTACCATACTGTATATACTCGAGTATAAGCCGACCCGAATAAAAGCACCTACTTTTGCCACAAAAAACTGGGAAAGCTTATTGACTCGAATATAAGCCTATAGTGGAAAATGTGGCTGCTACTGGTAAATTTAAAAAATAAAAATGGATACCAATAAAATTACATAGGCAGTTTAATTTCCCCCATAGGCAGGTATAGGCAGTATAATGTACCCCATAGGCAGGTAAAGGCAGTTTAATGTACCCAATAGACAGATATAGGCAGGTATATGTCATCCATAGGCAGGTAATAGGAAGGTATATTTCCCCTATATGCAGGTTATAGGCAGGTATATGTCCCCCATAGGCAGGTTATAGGCAGTTATATGTCCTCTGTAGGCAGGTTATAGGCAGGTATATGTCCTTATCGTTAGGGTATAGGCAGTTTATAGGCAGGTATATGTCCCCATAGGCAGGTTGTAGTAGGTATATGTCCTTATAGGTATGTTATAGGCCGGTATATGTCCTTATAGGTAGGTTATAGGCAGGTAAATGTCCTTATAGGTAGGTTATAGGCAGGGTATAGGCAGGTTATAAGCAGGTATTTGTCCTTATAGGTAGGGTATAGGCAGGTATATGTCCTTATAGGTAGGTTATAGGCAGTGTATAGGCAGGTATATGTCCCCCATAGGCAGGTTATAAAAAAACAAAACAAAGACAAACACTTACCTTGCTCCTTCGCTGTCCGGTCTCCCGGGCGCTCTCCTCCGTCTTAGGGCACAGACAGGGTGATGTCATCAGGCCGCATACGGAGAGTGATGACACACGCTGCCTGTGCTGGAAACTCCAGACGGCCGCGAGGATGCTTGTGGCTGTCCGGAGTCCACTGCGGAGCAGGAAGTGCTCTCTCTCTGCTCAGCAGTGGTATCTCTTTACCTGTATGCACTCCGGAGGAGTCACATACAGGAGAAGAGATCGCTGACAGTGCAAGGGCCATTTCAGCACCCGGGCGCTGTCGGATTACTCGGGATTCTGCTGTATTTGCCGAGTCGCATATAACAGAAGTGTCCTTGCCGGCTTCAGGTTTGGAAACAGAGTCGGAGGGCGCAAGATCTGGTGGGTGATCAAACAGCTGGAAGCCTAGCTCCACCAGTTTTACCGTGGCCGCTTGTGTAGTATGAGCGGAGGCATTTTCTTGCAGGAACAAGATTCCTTTGGACAGCTTACTGCGCCTTTTGGCCTTCAGAGCTGCCTTCAGTTGGTCCAAAAGTTTAATGTAATACCTTTCATTGATGGGGAACCATTTTGAAGGTAGTCCACTAGCAGCATGCTTTCCTTATCTCAGAACACAGATGCCATCACCTTAGTGGCTGATATTTGCACCCTGAACTTATTTGGACGAGGAGAACCACTGTATCTCCACTATTTTGACTGCTACTTGGTTTCAGGTTCATACAAATAAATCCAGGTCTCATCCATAGTGACCAGTTAATCCAGGAAGTTCTTATCAGTCTGGAAACGCTGACAAATGGACCAGGAAGTTTTCACTTGCATGCTTTTCTGATCTGTTGTCAAACATTTGGGGACCCACTTTGTAGATAGTTTCCTCATGTTCAGATATTCATGGATAATGGCACAAATACGTTCACGAGAAATCCCCATGATGTCTGCTATTCCTTTAGCTGAAATTTGCCAATTCTCACAGCATCGACAATCTCCGGAACAACAGCAACTCTCGGTCGTCCAGGATGTTCCTCATCATTCGTGCTGAAGTGGCCCATTTTAAATTTGACAACCCAGTTTTTAACTGTAGAATATGAAGGGCATTGATCCCCCAATGTCTGCGACATATCACCATGAATATCCTTCGCGGACTTTCCTTGCAGAAACAAGAATTTTATCACTCCTCAGCTCTCATTTGCTGTGAACATCGCCTTAGACTCTGCCATTTTGTTTTCTCGCGTGCCTAGATCACTGTTGCCATAAGCTACAAAAACAATTTTGAAAACGTATATTAGACCCATAAGGCTTTCATGTGATGTAACATTCATTACCATAGAAACAAAAAAGAACACAAAGCAAAGACTTAGGCAAAGCAAGCAAAAATAATTTTGCACGAATCCAGCATATGCAAAAGGACGTAATAACTTTAATGTGAGACAAAAGCACTCATGGTACAGGGGGTGAAAAAACGCTACACACAGGTAGCCTACTCGTTTTGGACAATCCTTTTTCTCGGGATGTGCTCTGGTATGGGCGCTACATAGACGACCTGCTCATCATTTGGGGTCGGGATGTGGCGTCCATACCAGAGTTCATCAAATATGCTAACCATAATTCCCTTAATCTACAATTCACGTCTGAAATTCAACCCAAAATCATTCCATTCTTAGACATCCTCCTAATAGGAGATATAGATACCTCTACTGTTGTCACTCTACTGTTAATTAGAAAGCCCCTGAGTGGGAACACTGTGTTAAGGGCTGACAGTAGTCATGCTCGGAGCACAGTCAACTCTATACCGTATGGGGAATATATTAGAGCATGCCGAGCATGCACTAAGGAGAGTGACTACATAAAGGAGGTGGATATTGTGGATAAACGCTTGAGGGATAGGGGATATAGCTCAAAACAAATCAATCAAGCAAAGAAAAAAATGGTAGGCAAATCACAAGATTTTTTGTTAGATAGGGGAAAAGACTACGAATCAAATAAAATGGAAAATAAAGTAGTATTCTCCACACCATATAGTCGAGATTTTGGAAAAATTAAGAGTGTTTTTAATAAAAACATCCATATCTTACGTCAGGACCCACAGTTGGCACAGATTTTAGACCAGGGGTATGCTTGCATACCTAAAAGAAATAGAACTATAGGAGATGAGGTTTCAAGAAGTGAATACAGATCACCACGAACACAACAAACATGGTTAAAAACCAGGGGTTTTTTCCCCTGCGGGGAGAAAAGGTGCAATATGTGCAATTTAACTAAAAAAACTGATACTTTTGAGGGAACTCTTAATACAAGAAGTTACAAAATTTATGATTTAATAAATTGTAACAGCCATCATGTAGTATATGCCATTATTGTACAGAGTGTAGCAAAACTTACATAGGAAGCAGCATCAGAAAATTGAAGGGTTAGGATTTATGCACACCTGGCTGGGATCAGGAATAATTCCCCTAACCAATCAGGTGCAGTTAAGCATTTTCTGCAAATCCATTCAGGATCCATAGAAAGCCTCCGTATTAGCGGGATAGAAAAGGTAAAACGCCCAAAGAGGGGCGGAGATTGGACAAAACAGGTCCGCTTGAGGGAGGCATATTGGATCCTTGAATTGGGAACTAGGATGCCGGAGGGGCTAAACTATCGGAATGACCTCCATTATATATATTGAAGTTAGCTTAATATTAGCTGATCCCAGCATATTACTGTTCCCTCTAGCACATGTATGTATGTCCATATTTTTAATATTATAATAGTTACACCTGTTGTTTTTAATATACACAAATTTACCTGCAATAGTTTTAGGGGGAAGTGAGGTCACGGCAGAATAGGGCATCCGCCCAGTGCCTCCGCCCCCTACCTGCCATTAAGAAGGTAAAGACAGATATAAAAAGGTAATATGTGTTATGTTTTAACTTATGCCGTGAACAAGGGCGATGCCGCACGCCCGAAACGCGTAGGCTACCTGTGTGTAGCGTTTTTTCACCCCCTGTACCATGAGTGCTTTTGTCTCACATTAAAGTTATTACGTCCTTTTGCACATGCTGGATTTGTGCAAAATTATTTTTGCTTGCTTTGCCTGTTTGGCTGTCTTTGGTCGGGATTAAGGATCCGTGCAGCCGCAAACTGAGGACGTACCTAGAAAGAAGACCTGCAACTTATCCATACAACTACGGGTGAGCTCCTCTTTCTTTGTTAGCCTTTGGCTTACTTTTTTTTTTTTTGTTGGCGTGTTACAAAGACTTATCAGCAGCCCCTCGCATTTGATACTTTTTCAGCCCGGCTCCTCTAGTTTTAGGCTAGCTTAATTAGCAAGATATACTATTTATAATTTGCACCAAACACAATTACATACAGTCTTTAACTAACATGTATTAGGTGCCATAAACACTTTTTGTTCATGTTCAACAAGGGGGGGTTGCTTAGTGAAAAGAATTCCTAACATAGCAGAAAAGGCCATGGCTTTAAGAAATTGACATTGTGCAGCAAAAAATGTGCCAAAACTTTGGTGCAATTATTGACCTAAACAAAGCCAAAAAATACAGTAAGTGGTGGTATTTTTTACCAGTTCAGAAAGAATCACTGACCAGCATGGCCACTCTATTGCTCCACCACCTGAAGACTTTTTCATAAGTTGTCTGTGTCAGAACAAACACAGCTGTAGTGGTGTCAGCTCCTTACAATAACTAAGTTACCAGTATGGATGCCAAGTAACAGAACAGTGTATGACACTCACCGTAGTCTAAAAATGCACCAAATTTATCACATTGGCTTATGCTGTATGATCAATTGGGCGCCTCTTCAGACACTGTTGTCAAACTACATAACTTACCATCTATTGGGTCCATGTACAAGACTAATCCACAACACTCACCATATATAATCAAACTTTATTTTGATTATGCCATGTAAAGGCCGCACAGTCGCTCCAGGTGACTTTCATCCTCCTGATCGACTATGCTGACTGATAATGGTATACTCAAAATAAAGTTTGAATATGGTGAGTGCTGCTGATTTTTCCTGTACTTGGCACCAATAGATGGAACATAGCTGACAATAGTGTCTGAAAATGGATCTAATTTATCATACAGTATGAGCCATGTGTACTTATATGGGGACATGTACAAAGTTTTTGGTTTAAATGGGATGTAAGACCCAATAGCAACTAAGGGCCACATGTATGAACACTGTCTAGCTCTACAACTCACTTTGTTGTCCATAGCAACCAATCAGAGCGCACCTTTCATTTCATACAGTCCCCTTTGGAAAAAAAAGGGGGGGGACCCTTGATTGGTTCTTGGGGCAACAAATCATTTTAGACCTAGACAGTGTTCATACATGTGGCCCTAAATATTTAGCACTGGACTTTGTGATCACATTAACTGTGTTAGTGTTTGGTTAAACAATGGTTTGACCAAATCAGGACATTTATCTATCCCTAACTCTATCCCTAACCTACTTTTTTTATGGAAACCCGGGAATGAACAAAAACCCAAAAAACCCTATAAACATTTTTTAACCTTTAAAACCCAAATTTTGGGGTTCATGTCAAGGTTAGAGGTAATTGTTTTGGTGGTTTTTGCCACAACTCGATTCAAGCCAACTTGAATTGAATGACAGACCAAACCAATCATAATTTCATTTATACACTCCCCGTCTATGACAGTTTAACTCAAAGCACCCCTTTCGCACAAAAAAAATAACTTTAAAAACATTTTCCCCCCGAGGATATTTTTTAAATATTTTCCCCGGCTTTGTGGCTTTGGTGTGACTTAGAAGATCAGTACTAGTGGCTGTGTAATATTTTGTATAAAATAATTTGCTTGAATGAACAATCTTTAGTAATACATACCACATTTTAAAGATTAGCTCCCTAGTATTTTTGGGGGGGGTCATGTTAAGCACAAGTTCACCTATCAATCTTTCTTCATCAAATTACCATAAAATGCCTGGTGTAAAGACAAAATGCATAAAACAAACACCCAAAACAAAACTCTATTGCAGTTTTTTACCACAAGGAAAATTTGGGGGGATTTGAATTCTGAAGTCTCTAGAATTGTAAATGCAATGCTGGACTACAAGGACTACAAAATAAGATGTTCACCTTTCACATCAGTGACACATGATCATGCCATTCACAATGGCACCAGTTGTCCACTCACGAGATATACAGTAACGGCAGTTTAAGAAATACCATCACCTTTGCCCTGAAAACCAGTAATCATCAAATTTTACAAAATTGATCAATCTTTCCCTTCTCTTTTTCAGCAATAAGGGGTATGGTTTCAGACAGCCTTTTATACACCTTATATATCCACCAAGCCAGCTCACCACACATGACTTCCTTCATGAGCTACGTGCTGCTGACATTGATAGTAGGAACTGGTCATAATAACGAGACTTGGCTGTGTATATTATTTGAGTATCTCCCTGTAATTATTGCTAGTTTTCTCTTGTTCTTGTGATATCATCCTACATTAAAACTAGAGATTAAGGGCGTAGCTGGGAGAGCAGGGTTTGCTAATGGGAAGTTTTCTTAGGGACCGAACCCACGGCAAAGAGCAAATACCGGTCAGATATTTACTCTGTTTTGCGGCCGTCACACAGCCACAGGGGGATGGCTTTTCTCCGTGATTAGTGGAGAAAAGCCCTTCCCCTTTGCATAGACATATTCATATTTCGCCCGAAAACCGGGCAGAAGAATGAACATGTTCTATGTCTTTCGGACCACCGGTGGTCTGAAAAAACGCCTGGCGGAAAGCCCGTGCGTGGGTTTTCCATAGAGGTTAATGTTAAAAGTTGTCACCTGGTTTACAGACGGTTTTCAAAACCGAAAACCATCCTTAAAACCGGGTGAAAACCTGTGCCGTGGGAACAAGCCCTTAGAGGGTAGTCTCCAAAAAAATGGGAATCTAACAAGAGAACAAAGAGTGACTTTTAATGACTATATTTATTATTTTGCCATAGGCAAACTTAAACTCAATCTATAAAGCACTAAAACTTAACTTTTATTATGTATAACACTTAACCTCGATACACACTATTTAAAAACCTGATTTCTAATCTCTCAATTTATCCCTTTCTAATTGTGAAGGAATGACTCCTTTTCTATTATCAAATCTGGTGGAACACCACCTATTTAAAGGGGAACCTTATATATACAGTAATTTACTAACTCCAGTAAGGGATCCAAAACATCTTACTTGGGCAGTCATCCCTAATCAGATAGACATAAAACATATAAGGTTTCCTTGTGAGACCCTCTGCAGCGGGTGACACTGTAAAAAGAGGTGAGAAATCACAACTTAAAATGTCATGCCTGACCTCCCCAACATGTTTCACCAACTAAATGGCTTCTACAGGGGATAGAGGTCCGGTCCTTATATGTTTTATGTCTATCGGATTAGGGATGACTGCCCAAGTAGGATGTTTTGGATCCCTTATTGGAGTTAGTAAATCACTGTATATATAAGGCTCCCCTGTCAATAGGTGGTGTTCCATCAGACTTCATAATAGAAAAGGAGTTATTCCTTCACAATTAGAAAGGGATAAATTGAGAGGTTAGAAATCAGGTTTTTAAATAGTGTGTATCGAGGTTAAGTGTTATACATAATAAAAGTTAAGTTTTAGTGCTTTATAGATTGAGAACTGATAGAGTTTAAATTTGCCTTTGGCAAAATAGTAAATAAAGCTCTTAGAGGGTGCACAAAAGCCATTGTGGGTTGGCCAGGATATTTAGACACTGTGTTTGAGCAATCAACTGTATATTTATATGGGAAATACTAGCTATGCCTCTGGTAGGGGCATTTCATTAATAGTGATGTGCATTATCTACCATGATCCACTGAGACTTATCAATACCTAGACCTAGATTTTGGATATCTTGCCATGTGATATGTGTCTTATGCTATGTAAACTGATTGCAGGTAGCTACAGTTTATAATTGCCATGCTGAGAATCCGTTATCCTTAGTCTGACTGTCTACCTACAATCATATGCATGAAATCAAGATAAAGAGTAATGCAGCTCCCCATGTAAAGGACAAGTTAAGGGAGATGACTTATATCATTTCTCCTGCCTCCACCGTCTCAATAGATGTATAATGATTGCGGTCACTATCTGACTTTCCACAGTGACTGTGATGAGAAGAAGGGGGATGTGACAAACTGACCTGAGTCACTATGTGCAATACCTCTGCATCTCCTGATACTGAACTTTCTGGATAAAGATTATTGGAACATTCTGCACCAAGTTTTGCAAAATGATTCACAAACCATTTGCATTAGTCACAAACTCAAAGACTTCTGACTTAGGAACTAATCATTTCTGGAAATATTAAATTGAATTTATAGTCATTCGTTATAAAGTTAAAGTTAGGACCAAATAATTTCTGAAATTATTACATTGGATTTATAGCCATTAGACATAATCCTAAGGATTTAGGAACAAATACTTTCTAGATTTTTAGGTGAAAAGTAGATTAGAAAAAGTTTTTAATTTTCAAGTTCCTACAAATCGTTAAACCAAATATTTTTTTAAAGTTTTAATTTTAAAAAGGCAATAAAAAAAACCTTGGGAAGCCTGGCTGCTTTCTTTAAAAAAAAAAAAAAAAGTCAGATCCATTCTCGTCATGCATAACCTTTACACAAGAGTGTTCATTTTTTTCTGCTTAAAAATTGGCCCTGGTTTTCTAGTCTCTTTTAAAAAAGCCCAGAAAAAGAAAAGAAAGATACATCAAATCTTTTATTTTTTAAAAAAGAAAGCCCCAAATGGGACCAAAAACCCAAAAAATTAAAAAATATCCAGGCTTGGAACTAAAACGTGCTAAAAAAATTGGGCCCTACAAAAATCTCGTAAATATCGTTTGGGAAATAAATTTTAAAATCAGCTATTTCCTCAGCACATCAAAGGGGCCATTATTTTTTCCCCCTCCACTGCATATATTGGGTTTTTCCCTAATATTTTTTTTGGAAATTTATTAAAAAATTTCTTCCCCAATACTAAATTTAGATCCATTTTTGGCCAAATTTTTTCCCCTTTCGGGTTTTAAAAAGGGTGTTGCTCAAAAGGGCTCTACCCTAAAAACAAGCCTTACCCTGTTTTTTTTCGCACCCAATTCAAATTTTATTAAAGGCGGGCGGTTTCCTGGGATTTTTTTGGGGTGCGGTCCCCGGCAGGGGGCTTTCTCTGGGGTGTGCTAAATTAAATTCTTCCTACCTTTAAATTTTTACAAACTGGAAAGGACTAGGCCATAAAACAGAAATTAAAATTTGTAATACACAGTATTTTGTTTATTAATAACATGCCCCCAGTGTTGCGTTCAATATGTAGGCTGCAAAACCCTTGAAAGGGCTAAAGATCGCATAAAAGGAGACTTTTGGGCTGATACGAGGCAGTGAAACCCCAGGGCCTTTCTCCGTATCGCGTCATTGAATCCAACATTCAGGGCTGGAAGCTGTGAAAACACTTTTCATAAAAGGGTAAAAAAAGGGTTTCAATTTTTCCATCCAAGGGGGGGGTCGAAAGAGACTACAAACCAAATGGGTGAGTCTTTTTGGATTTTTTACTTTAAAGACAAATTGCCAAAATGGCCCTAAAACAGTGGGGCAGGATTTAATTTTGAAAACTATTAACCCTCTTGCATCTATTTTTTAAATTTTTTTTTTAAAACCTTTTCCAAATTTCTGTCCGTGTTTTTTTTTGGGTTTTTGATCCACTCAACACGCCAAAACAATTAACATTGTTTGTGACGTAAAAATTTTTAACCCCAGTTTATTAGGGCTTGAAATTTTTGTTGTCTTTTTTAAAATTGTCCCTTACGACTAAGGGCCCCCTAAAATAAAGGGGCCTGACCCCCCCTTTTAGAATTTGTCCGGGTTCTTGTTTTTTTCCCTTTTACCCCAAAAATAAAAGGGTGGATTTTACTGAAACTAAAAGCCAGCTGGAAAAATTTTTTTTCCCCTTTACCTGTGGTTTACCCCCCTTTTCTTTTTGCCCGGGGGGATTTTTCCTGCCCGGGCAGGTGTTTTTTGGTGGCTGGTTTTTTTCCTCTATTTGCACATCTAATCTGTTATGTTATAAAAGAAAGAGCCTGGAAAACATAGCAAGTGGGAAACAGAGACTGGGGCGCTTTGCATCTAAACTTGGGGGTAGAGAGGACATCCAGGACTTCAAGGCCAACCCTTGTTTTTGGCGTTTCCACACCAATATGTTACTGAGACTCAGGAACATTGCCTGTTTACGTGTTCTATAGTTGTATGTACAGTCGCATTCCGATCTTTGGTGCAATCAGCGACTGCCCCGACACTTTATAATACGCCAAAAATTAGGGACGTTCTGGGGTTGTGTCGCACCACATTTATATAATTAGACACATTTATGAATGTTTGATGCCAAACTTTGGTGCAGAACAGTTAAAACAACCAGACCAAGTTAAAGTTGGTGCCAAAGACTGATTTATCGTATTAGCTCTAGACTGCGCCTGTATGTATGACCTGCAGAAGAACAGGTTCATACATTCTGCTGCATTGTACACTGCCTCAAAGCTGTTTAAAACTGGCCTGTCAGCACCAACGTTCATACATGTCACCCTTAGACTTTAAAACTGGGCAATATGCATAGTATACAAAAGAATCAGGCATCCCTATTGAACGTAAGTGTGAATTCTTCATTGATATAATATGTACACTCTATGTCATTTTTAGGCAATACTAAGTTCAGGATGCACGCCATCCGTATCAAGTGTTTGACCATGTTTTAGCTGATCATTTTCTGCTGATTGTTATAAATATACACTTCACTTTGGAAAACACCCTATCTTGGGATTTGAACTAAATGTTTCCCATAATCTCGGATAAGGATAATTACATGCCTGGCACACTTCATCATTGGCTGCAAAGCAAGTGATGGTTGTGTCAGGTAAAATTGCAGTAGCCATGGTGATATGATCTCTGATTACGTTGTGAGACAAATGTATATTTAAAATGTACCAGTCAAGATATATGAGATATAACTAATCAAGTGTCACATCTCCTGTGTGCTACAGATGTATAACTTCCTAGGTGTTAACTATTTAATGACTGCTAAGCATGAAGCAGTCTTCTGCCATGTATGAATATGAATGAGAACTAACAGGATAGAATGCGACCAGACCCTACTAGCAGGAACATGTTGGTTGTGGTCTTCAGAAACAATATGATATCATTGCATCATATTGGAAGGCTAGCAGAATGCTGAATTTACTTTTGGATGTGAACGGAGCTGAAATATCACATAACTCAAAATCAGAACATAACGAGGCAGATTTCGCAATACTGTCTAACACTTAGATAGTGTAAATTTAGGCTAGACAGTCTTAGAATGCGCTACATTTACCATAGTGCTGTTATCTCTGGAGCATGTTAGAACTTTCTAGTCTAACTTTACACCATTTTTAAATTAGCTTACTTTATGCTCTAACCATGCCAAAATATCGGAGCATGGTGTTGTTATTAAGCCACACCCCATTTCATGGAAGCCACACCCATTATACCTAGGGTGGGCTTCTTTTGTTGGACTAAGGTGCAGGGGTTTCTAGAAAGTGTCTAAAACACATAATAATTGTGGTGTAAATCATGGACGCCATTATTTTTGGTGCAAATTGCGCCAGAATTCTGGTATGACTACCTTGGTAAATGTGCCACAGTGTGTAAATTTTAGCAAATTTCTGCCATCAAAATAGTCAATATATATATTTGTTTGATATATTCTAAGACTATGTTTCATAATCAGTAGCGTTGTTTGAATGAGACCTTATTCAGTTTAATCAAACTCGTAAAAAAATTGTGTTCAGAATGTCCCAAACCCAGACTCTCTCTAAGCCTTTCTCTCTTGCTTCACTGGACCGGTAAGTATACAGATTAACTCTATTGTTAGTGTGATAGGAGATGGGGCATTGTTCCAAGCCTCATGGAAAAGACATGAAACAATGAGGCCTTCTGCCCTGGATGGCAAAACCCAGGACCTTAATGGAGCACCCAGATTAATCTTTGCTATAGGATCCTCTCTATTCTAAGTTCTCCTTTGGCATGGTATAGTCTAGATGTCCTACATTTTTATAAAAACAGTAACATCCCTCTCTGCATGTGACTCATGATTTACATATACCAACAGATTTTTTTTTTGTCAACAGAAAAGATGTTAATTTAAACCCCGGTATTGATAAAAGGACTTGTTGATACCGTATGAAATAAATTCACTGTCAATGCATTTGTATAAAGTGTGTACAAAATTTAATTTGTTAGTAAAATATTGAAATATTAAATTAAATATTAATATTGAATGAATTTTAAATATTTGCCCCAGGGAACAAAAGCAGAAAGAGGAAAGTATGGCTGATATAGCAGATGCTCTATAATCACTAAGTATATAGAACTATATCCACCTACCTATCTATTAAGAGAAAAATGAAAAAAAAAAAATCCAGCAGAACTAGAAAGATGTGGATATGGATGCCAGTCCTGACCAAGTTCAGGAAAACCAATGATAAAGGTTGCAGCTCTCCAAAGTAAAAATGAAAAAAGAAAATAAAAAAATATATAATGAAATATGAGATCAATTTATTCGTACTGTCAGTGCTGAATATGAGCACCACACACAGAAGTGCACACACTTACACCCATTTGGATGACACACAAATCATCTAGACTGATGTCAATGAGACAGCTCCCAAGACACTGCAGGCCATTGTAGCACAGTAGGATGAGTTATCTGCCTCTGTCCTGCTGAAAATGCCTCCTGGGAAATTTTGGAGAAATGTCTGGCTGTACCACTGGTTCCGTGACCACATCAACATAATGATGAGTTATTATTGATATGAATACTAGTGGGATCTTGACACCATTTGCGATACCACTTCAGATCTTAATTATGTTTGATGTTCCCTAGTGAAGGCTTATTCATGGCATTGCCAACACGGTCTCCAGATCAATTTCTAGGTATCAATGTGTCCTAGACTCATGTGGGACTCATCGCTGAAGAGGTTAAAGCTGCATTTCAGCCTCCAGGGCCATCTTGCATTACACAATGATAGTCAGGGGCGTAACTTTGGTTCAAAAAGTGGGGGGGGACTAATTTTCCCTCTCATCCCCTATCTTCCTATTGCTCCCTCTCTGCTTTACTCGCCTGCCCTTTAACTTCCCCTCCCCTCCCTTCTCTCCCCTTCTCTCCCTGCAGTGAAGAGGCCCTCTTTAATCCAACTAGGAGGTCTAGGGGCGTGATGTGAGCTCCCCCAGCAGGTCCAGACGGAGTCCTCATTGCAAACACTTGTGGTGTAATCTGCAAGGTGATGAGTGGCTCTCTAATTACTGAGAGCTGTACTGGGACTAAAAAGCAGCCCTGGCAATGAAACTGAACCAGTCCACCTACAATATTTTCCCTTCTACATGGAAATAAAAAAATATTGTGCAATGCAGCAAATTTTGCTTAACCCCTCCCATGCCCCATCACTGCTCCATTAAATTTGTAATACACACAATAGAATGAGGAAAATAAAAGACCCCAATCTCACTGTACCCCTAGGAATCACTTATGTCACATACTGTACCCCAAAATTTATTCTATTGCATTCCATACACCAGAAATGACATCATTCAATGCACCCCAGACATTAATTATATGACACATGGTAGACATAGAAATTACATTACTAACTGCACCTTAGAAATGAACTGCACATTATACTCAAGAAATAATATAATTCACTGTAACCCAAAAATGTATTATACTACACACTGAACTCTAAAAATGAATTACATTACTCACTGTACTCCAGAGGTTACATTGCACACCGTATCCCAGATATTACATTGCATTACTCACTGTACCCCCAGAGATCACATCATAATCCCCAGAAATTACATTACTTACTTTACCCCAGAGATTACTACATTACACACCATACATGAGAGATTACATTACACACTGTACCCCAGAGATTATATTACACACCATACCCCAGATGATACATTGCATTACTCACTGTACCCCAGAGATTACATCACATACCCCAGAAATTACATTACATACTTTACCCCAGAGATTACATTACACTGTACCCCAGAGATTACATTACACACCATACATGAGAGATTACATTACACACTGTACCCCAGAGATTACTACATTACACACCTTACCCCAGAGATTACATGATTTACTGTACCTCAGAGATTACTACATTACCCACTGTACCCCAGAAATTAGTTTACACACCATACCCCAAATATTACTGCATTATTCACCGTACCCCAGAGATGACATTACATTACACGTTGTACCCCAGAGACTACATTAGCCAAGGTACCCCAGAGATTGTGTGTGTGTATTTATACATATATTGAACACAGTCTACACACTTATGGTGGGTTCACATGATGGTTTTTCGGCACTGACAGTGTTGTTTGCTTGTTGGAAATTCGGCGCTTGCAAACGCAGAATTCCGACGAGCAAACGACCCAGACTGCCCGAGGCAGATTTCTGCCTCCTCTCCTTTAGTGCTGTTAGTACATTAAACACCTCGAAGAATTCTGTGTAGGCGCTGTCAGTACACGCCCATCAGTTTCCTTCCAGATTGGACGCCGGTTCTGAGGCAGATCAAGCACTGAATCCGCCCCAGAATCAGCATTCATATCTTCTGCGGGAACGTACCCTTAAGGTATGTTCACACGGCGTCTAGCGGGGCATACTGTGCGCTGTGCGATGTGGCTGGTGTTTTAGAAGTATGTGCGGGCCTGCCCACACTTCTAAAATGCTGCAGGGTCGGCCCCATTCACTTTCATTTTCCCCGGCGCATAAGTGCAGGGAAGAAGTGACATGGCTAGTTACATGGTTGTACAGTATATACACATCTCACATATACAGTACATACCCTACTCATATGCACACACAACGCATAACATCCTTGTTCCGTCACCTGTCTCCTGTAGTCTGGTACAGTTGGCATTCAGCAAGAGCGTCTCTTCTCTGACGAAGGCTGAGCATAGGGGAAGTGGTATGCAATGGGAGGGAAATATACAGCCCCAGATACAGAGTGTGCTGGACTGTGAGCAGCGTTCTGATTGGTGAAGCAGCTCCTGCTGACTCCTACTCTACTCTCACTCTGCACTAACACATGAGGCTGCTACCTACACTGTCCCACCCCCCCTAAGAAACACAGAAATATAGGAGGCAGAGGGTTCACTTCTTTCTCCTCTGTGCTCTGCTCTCCCCACTTACCATATCCTCATGCTTTCATATGGATTTTTTTTTTATTGAAGTGGTTAAAAATTTGGGGGGGGGGGCGTCCCCCACCCAGAAAAAAGTGGGGAGGACCAGTCCCCTCCGTACCCCCCTAAAGTTACACCTATGATGATAGCTTTTAAGAATAGTGGCATGAGGTCACTGAAACACCTGTAGCAGAACATCTGGCTCCTAGCCCAATGTCATGCGAACATATTCTAATGGTTTGTGTTGACACAGTTTTCCACCCTAGGGATGTGACATCCAATTTTGCTTGCAGTACAGAATGGATCACTAGACGCCAATCTTACAATCAGTTGATCCGTGCAGGACCTCCCCGGACTTCTTGTTGTCAATTCAGTTTTTCACTGTTTTCCCAACGACTGGGACACACAGCACTGAACAATGCTGGCATTGCAGCCCAGGCACAAAGGGATCTGCCAGAGGGGATAAACCAAGGTCTCTAAGTTCAGGTCTCTAAGTTTGTGACGAGTGATGATAGTTGGCCTGTTGACGAATAGAAGGCATCACACAATCATTTCATGTTGGTAGACAACTATATATATATATATATATATATATAATAGCTAGATATAGATATATATAGATATATACATGGTAGCATAGTTTAAAATGACGGTGATATTGATGCTTGATGTGCAATCTGGTCTTAGATCAGAACGAGAGCCATTGAAAAGCATTCCCCTCTGCTGCTCATCCTGACACATGAAAAGAGAGGTACAGAATATGTAGTACCGCACTGTACAGTAGAGAGGCGCTACTAGACCGCCAATCACTGCATGCACTGCAATAATACAGATGTTTTACAAGTAAAATGTTGATGATATTTGGTTGGATCTTCCATCAATCACATGAGCCACAGATCAGCATTGTCTGTGACATTGTCTGGTGAGCCTGGTTTCAAGATAAAATGTCCCAAGACAGACCATTATATGGCGAAAATAGGCCACTGTAACTTGAGGGACATAGATTTGGATAGATAGATGGATAGATAGATAGATATAGATAGATAGATAGGTCAACAGTGATAGTAAGAATACTGGAAGTAAATTATTTATATTTCCTCTATGTATCTATCTATCTATCTATCTATCTATCTATCTATCTACTTGAGGGACATAGATAGATAGATAGATAGATAGATAGATAGATAGATGATAGATGATAGATAGATAGATGATAGATAGATAGATAGATAGGTGAACAGATATAGTAAGAATATTTTCTATCTATCTATCTATCTATCTATCTATCTATCTATCTATCTATCTATCTATCTCATATAAGTAGATAGATAGATAGATAGATAGAGAAATAGATATTAGGTAGATAGATAGATATAGATAGATAGATAGATAGATAGATAGATAGATAGATAGATAGATAGATAGATAGATAGATAGATAGACAGATATGACTAGTGAGTGGGAATACTAGAAGTGTACTCTCCGGCTCTCTATATTTCCCCTATCTGTATGCATACATCTATAACTTAATTGCCGCTCACTTTGGTATCCACTCTGTTTATGACAGAGAAAACAAATGTTCAGAGCTTCCAATTTAGACAAGTACAGTGAATAATAGCCAGGTGATGGTGGGAGAATTATCTAAACAGTAAGGTATAAGGAAATAATCAATTTTATGAATGGCTTTCAGTACCGTAAGCGTAAACAGTGGAACACGGATGCCTAATAGAGTATTTTTTCTTCCTGAGGAAAACAACCTCCATTAAAAGATAAACCCCCTGGTGCTTGAAGGATCTTGTGTGATATAGTAGACTTGCTAACCCATGGGCCAAACAGCAGTGACTGTGCCATATAGTCACTTCCTTCCAGTAATAGACAGCAGCAGTGATTTATAACTGTGTTGGGTGCATTATCTGAGCCTAGCTTTAAGGTAAGAGTGGCTCGAACTGCAATGCTATACTGGATTACTGTAAATGCTGTGATGTGTTTGACTAAAGCGAGGAATTCATATTTCATTGTTAGTGGCACAGATGTTGTGCCGAATAACACTGTCATATACTCGGCCAGTCTTTCACACTACCTGTCAGGATTTGCCTGGATGACATAGTGAGTCCACTCAACGAGTGACAATATTATGTTTATAGTAATGATAGGTGTAATGGGGAACACAAAGCGAGGATTATGGCACTTAATACTGGTGAATTGAGGAGATCATTACTTATTGCTTTGCTTAAGCATTGAATGTTATGTGGTTAATACAAGGATTGCTGAAATATGACAGAAACCAAGCCGAGCCCCATAGCGGTGGAATATCCCCTAGGTAAATCCATTTCCTTGAGAAGCAGATTGAAGAAAAATGAATCAGAGCTGTAATATCCTTCCTTATAATATTGCTGAGGACTATACGGTATTTCATGGCAATACCGGCTCAGCCAGCTTATAGACTGTCATTTGCAGCCAACTGTTTTACAATTGCTCTATTATTGTGACTTGTATATTAAAGTAACATAGGGGAATACAGGCATCACCGTATGGGAGAGCTAGCAAGGAGTCAATTACCCTTCATTTGATTTTCAGGTTTTTATTCACATCTACAGTAAATATTGTGTTGGCATCTTTATACTATGTAATGACATAGCTGCTTATAACATTTTGACACTGATGATTCTGCACATTTTTACTCCAACCAAGCATTATGTGATGGTGGAGGGGTAAAAAGTGTTTCCAGCTATTTTGACAGCAGGGTTGATCCCCTGAGCTACCTTTGGATATTCCAAAAGCAAAGTAAAGAAACACACTTTAACTCACCAGACCTATGGTGATCAGCCTTCACTGTTTGTGAATGCAGGTTTCTACCTTAACAGCTTGTTGTGGCTTGGTTCCAATGCCTTGCATAATCCCATGGTCTGTTCTCGGCCGCAGAAGCCGGTTAGTAATGTGCTGGGATACTTGCGCTGTTGGTTCTCCTGTCTGTATTCGGCTGCGATCACCTGTACACGGTTCGTAGCGTGTGGAATGATTGAGCTTGTCAGCTTTGCTGTTGCTGTTTTCTGTGCTCTGCTTCCGCTCCCCGTGTCTTGGATGTCCGGTTAGGCATACACAATGTGAAGGTAAATTGCTCCGTTGTTGTCTACTTCAGAATACTAAGCACAAAGGAAATACTGACTGCCCACAGTAGCAACATATGCAAAAAAATATAGTCCATGAAAATAGACTGATTTCCAGCACTTAGTAAACGAATCCTTTATTGTACAAAAGTGACAGATTCACACATGGTGCATGCTTGTGGGCAACGCGTTTCCAACCCAAACGGTTCTTCATCATGGCCCTCCCCCTCACACACCTGTGATTTCCTTAAAAACCATGTTAAAACCAATCACATTCCAGTACTGCTAAATACCACATATTCTATTTGTCCAGAAACTTAATTTTTAACTGTATATATACATCAAGTCATTACGAAAATTCAAACCAATGGGTGTACATGTATTTAAATGTAAAATCCAAAAAGCTTCTCTTAATTTTACTTTTTGCTCCCAATTGCCACCTATTATAGGTTTATTAACTGTTTCTATGCCATAGCAAGAGAAATGCTTTAGATCAACTTGATGCTCTTCCACAAAATACCTAACTGTTCCTGATTTAAAGGTATGTTTGTTTTTAATTCCTGTTATATGTTCCGAAATACGTTTTTTTATTTGCCTAATGGTGCATCCTATATACAATTTATTGCAAGCTGTGCATTCTATTGCATACATCGCATGATGAGTTTTGCAATTAATGTAATTTTTTTGTTATAATGTTTGGATTTATACCTTTGGATATTGCTTGGGTCCTGATTAAGGAATTATTCTTTTTCACCCTTAAGTGGGTTTCTCCAGAGTAGGGTTGTATTACCTGATGAGATATGGATGACAGTAGGGGAATAAACCTACCATTACAGCGCTCACTGGTGGTAAATAGTGTTGAGAGGTAAAACAGTAAAAAGTTCTAGTTCAATTAGAACCTCAAACTTTTGTGAGTTCGGTTTGAAGTTCTATTCTAATTCAAACTCGAACTTTGAACCCTATTAAAGTCTGTGGGAGCAGATGTTCTGCTTAATTTTCATACCTATACAGGTGAGGAGAAGCTGTAATTACCATCTGTAACAGTAAACTGGATACGTGGAACAACTGAGTGAAGAAAATTTGGCTCTAAGAGTGACAGAAAAAAACTGAGAGGCTAAAATACTTCATTCCTTTCAATGGCTAACTGAAAAGATGAGGACAGCTTGCAAGCAGGAGCATAGCTATAAGAGGTGCAGCGGTAGCAGCTGATACGGGGCCCTGCATCATGTGGGGGCCCAAAAGCCCCTTTGACACATAAGAGATTTGGAGACGGTGTGTTATACATTTACTGAGCCCCCAAAACTGCAAAAACAGAACTTTTAGGCACTGAGTAGGATTTAGCAAATCCAAGCACTCTATGTAATATATATCCATGTATATGAGAAGGGGCAGGACTAGCCCCGAAACGTCACACGGTTTCCCAGCCCATTCCTGTCTGTTGCTCCCCGATTGGCGTCAGCACACGTGGACACGCCGGGAGTCTCGCCACATTTGGACTTTGTATCCTGCTCTCCCACTAGCCGACTACGGACTTTAATGGAACGCAAGTAGCTCAATGTAGCACTACCAGTTACATATTTAATTTAATATGTTCAGTAATAAGTATCTTTTTTAGGTTATTTGTGCTTGCCACTTTACATTGGCTGATTGGATGGCTGCCAAAAGTGAAGAGTGAAGAAATCAGGCGATACCTTTTAGAGGCTAACTGAGTATATTTGATGGTGAGCTTTCGAGAGTACACTTTCTATGGCTAACACGGTACAATATTATACTACTACCACAGTACTAAATCATTTATTGTACTGCGATACTCTTGGTTTCTTAATCTGGAACTTCCTGGTTTAAATGCCAGAACTAGAAAATTGACTTATGCATATTGATACTTACCCAAGTGGTTCAGTGGAAGAACTAAAGAGAGAGCGAGAGATGGAGAGAAAGGTACTGTAGCAAATAAGGGTTGTTGGGTAAAAAAAAGACTATACTACATTTTGAGTTTTAAGTAAAGTGGTGGATAATATGTTGACCACATCCATGGGTAGTCTTGCAGTTTGGATTCAGTTTAAAGCCATATTTAACTTGAGTGATTAGATTCTGGTTCCCAAATAGATTTTTGGCAAAAATTACCCCAAAAAACACTGTTAACCATAACAATAAGTATGAACATAGGGTTAGGGTTGTTTCAAAGGTGTAAAGAGGGTAAATTACCAGTCCAGAGACATAACACTTCCATTGCAGTCTAACTTCTGGTCACTTATTAAACATCACTTCTGGTTTCTTTAGCATAGACTCAATGATATAACTAGAGATGGGCGAATTGATTCTAATGAAGTGGAATTCGTTTAGAATTTCAGGAAAACCGGTTCTGAACGAAGTCGAAGTTTGGGGTACTTCAAGTGAACGAAGTGTGCTTTTGATTGATAAAATGGCTGCGAACACATGGCGCTACATGGGGCAAAGCACTTTAGGAGGAAGAAGGGCATAGCCTGCATGACATGTACAGAGATGAAGCCAATCAGAGACCGGCGGGATTCTGTGACATCACCGCACTATATAAGTCCGGGCGCGACGCTGGGAGCTCACACTCCTCTCACTGTACTGATAAGGGAAGGTGCTGCCGCGGCTGCTTGTAATGGCTCTCACTGAAGAACTGATTTTTAAACAGCGATTTTTGGGGGGTGTCACAGCTTGTCTCAGAGACTGCTTCTCTTAACGTTCTATTTCTGATTCTGTGGGGTATTGGATCTGAAGTCCAGTGTGCGTCCACTGCAGCTGCATATACATTTTAATGCTATCTGCTCACAGCACATTGAATATACAAGGGGGATCTAAGCCTGTTCCTGTTGTATTCATTAAAGAAACAGCGTTTTTACAATACAAATAGCACTTAATTTTTGGCTTCTCAATTCTTTTGCGCAATTTACTTCCAGGGGTTAATTAAGCGTTGTTCTGCTGCTGTGGTGACTAAAAGAAACCGTCTTTTTCAAAGCCAAAAAATATATTTTTCCTGTAGCATAATTCACAAGCGAAGGTTAATTTCTCTTGTTGTGCAGCGTAAAAAACACGCCATTGTAACACGCTACAAAGCTAGTAGTTTGTGGTTGCTCAATTCTTTGGCGCAATTTACATCCAGGGGTTAATAAGTGTTGTTTTGCTGCTGTGGTGACTAAAATAAACGGTCTATCACCGACAAAAAATATATTTTTCCTGTAGCCTAATTCACAAGCGAAGTTTAATTACAATTTTTTGTCTTGTTGTGTAGCGTAAAAAACACGCCATTGTAACACGCTACAAAACTACT
Source organism: Phyllomedusa bahiana (assembly GCA_025379985.1). Taxonomy (NCBI): domain Eukaryota; kingdom Metazoa; phylum Chordata; class Amphibia; order Anura; family Hylidae; genus Phyllomedusa; species Phyllomedusa bahiana. Next base: position 14,443 of record JAODAL010013810.1, on the reverse strand, counting down.
AGTTTGTAGTTGCTCAATTGTTTGGCGCAATTTACATCCAGGGGTTAATTAAGCGTTGTTTTACTGCTGTGGTGACTAAAATAAACCGTCTTTCACCACAAAAAATATAATTTTTCCTGTAGCATAATTCACAAGCGAAGGTTAATTACAATTTTTTCTCTTGTTGTGTAGCGTAAAAAACACGCATTAAACACGCTACAAAGCTAGTAGTTTGTGGTTGCTCAATTGTTTGGCGCAATTACATCCAGGGGTTAATTAAGCGTTGTTTTTCTGCTGTGGTGACTCCAAGTAACTGTCTTTTTCACCACCAGAAATTACAATTTTCCTGTAGCATAAGTCACAAGCGAAGGTAATTACAATTTTTTCTCTTGTTGTGTAGCGTAAGAAATACGCAATTGTAACACACTACAAAGCTAGTAGTTTGTGGCTGCTCAATTCTTTTGCGCAATTTACATCCAGGGGTTAATTAAGCGTATTTTTTCTGCTGTGGTGACAAAAATAAACCGTCTTTTTCACCGCCAAAAAATACAATTTTAATGTAGCATAATTCACAAGAGAAGGATAAATACAATTATTTCTATTCTTTTGTAGCATAAAAAACACGCCATTGTAACACGCTACAAAGCTAGTAGTTTGTGGTTGCTCAATTGTTTGGCACAATTTACATTCAGGGGTTAACTAAGTATTTTTCTGCAGTTGTACGCAGTAAAAGAAACTTTCTTTTTCGCCGCTACAGAAGAAATTCTGTAGCATAATTTATATCCGAAGGTTAATTAAGCCTGTTTGTGCTTTTACATTCAGTAAAATACAGAGTTTTTAAACGACACATACAAGTCCATTTTTCCTGCCCATTTGTGGAGCGCAATTTATATCCAAGGGTTACCCAAGCTTGTTACTGGGTTCATTTGGAATCAAATACAGGGTGTGTATTTATCATATACAGATATCTTCATCAAACAGTGTCTGTACATTTTAGAACAAACAGTATGTCAGACAGAGAGGTGGCCAGCTCTTCACCTGCGAGTGGCAGACGCACAAACATTCCAGGCCCAGGTCGCAGCACAGCAAGGGGACGTCGCAGCAAGGGTCACTCGGTGAGGCCACAACTGCCGCTGTCATCTAGCGGCCGTGTGCTGACTAGCAACCCAAGGGTTCTTGATTGGTTGACTAGGTCATCCACTTCCTCCCAGATGACATCTGACAACCCCAGCCAAGAGTCGGTGGGAACGTCAGACACAACCCTTAGTTGGCATGGCCCGGGAGCTGGTCAGCGGCCCTCACCTGTCCTCAACCCGCCTCTGTCCCATCCGGTTCCCTCAGCCAGAGATCTACTATGTGGTCTGGGCTCAGCGCCACTACATAGCGAGGATGAACAATTTGAGGAGGGCAGTCAGCAGCTATTTGGCAGCAAAGAAATGGGGCCAATACCCCCGCTTCTTGCAGTAGGGGGCCAAAGTATAGATTTTGAAGTGGCATGGGGGTATGTTGTGGGGGGTCACCTCTGCAACCAAGAAGGGTGATGAGGACGCATACGATGAAACACAAATAGATGATGATGTACCCGACCGCACTTGGGACCGGGGTAGGCAAGGGTTCATCATGCAGGAAAGAGGGGCGTCAGTTGCGTTTTCAGGCAGCGGCGCACCCACAAGTGGGTGTGTGGCCGTGGTCAGCGGGGGAGAGCAGGGGGGAATGGGGAAAAAAAGGGGGGGTAAAAAAACCCCCCCCCAAAAAAAAAAAAAAAAAAAAAAAAGGCGGTGTAGTCCACCAGTGGGAGCGTTGGCGGTAAAATCGATATGGGCGGGGGTGGCATTTCTTTGCAAAGACCCCGGGGGAGCTGAATATGGGTATATGTGAATCTGGGGGGCAAAAGTAAAGGGGCCCAGGGAGCAAACTTGGGGGGCACCACGGGCCCTGCGTCAACCTACAGCTTTAAAACCACCGGTGGCTGGGAGAAACGTGGCGAGAAGTGGGGGGGCCATCCCCGTCGCACAACACAGCAGCAAGACCAGTGGCACCATGCATTGCAGCCAGTAAAGGGCTCCCCCAACCTTGCAAAAGGGGGGAGCTGTTTCTTTTTTGACATATCCCGGCCCAGATGCCCCGCCCCTGTATCATGGCCCAGCATCGTTCAGCAAGGCGATTGAAAAAGAACAACATATGGTCAACCATCCAAGTTGAGAACTAAGGGCTCCTGTCCAAGTTGTTCGTACTGCAGTCACTCCCTTTCCAAATAGTGGACTTGCCCCGTTCAGAGAAAAAATGGTTATCCGAGCCGGATGGAGAGTTCAACCCGTAATTTCTTTTCCAAAAAGCATACCAGCACTTCAAAAATAGTAAAACAGAAGGTGGGCCAGCCTTAGCTTATTGGTTTTTCCAAAGGTGCCGGGCGCAGACTCTGGGGGCTGAAAACTACGGTCAGGGCCGTCAGTCCTTGACGGCCACGGGGTGAATGTCTTCCTCCCCCAGCCACCGAAACTTGGAGAGGAACCCGCTTTCTCCTCAGTTTTTCAAACTGCGGCTCCTGCGCCAATGTCCGCCCCCCCTCCTCCACCACCAACATCTCACCTCCACAAGTATGCCCCATCATACACATGTGTTGGGGCACAGAGGTGTCACGCAGGTCTACACCTGGCTTGCCTCGGCGAATGAATCAAAAAGGGAGGAACTGCTCCGCTCATGCGCAAGAAATCAATGTGGGCTTTCTCTCCCCCAAACTGCAAACGGAACCATGTGAGGACAAGGGGGAGTAACATGGTGTCCGCGTGCACCAAGGAGGGATTTTCCTGGCCCGCAGGCGCACGTTTTAATCTGGTGGAAAAGGTTCCTGAAGTCTTCCCCCGATCTTCAGAAAAATTTGAAAATGGCCAGGAAACGTGCATGCACTTCCCCTTTCCCTACAAAGCCGGGAAACCCCCCCTCCCGATTTCCCGGGGCGAACGGCCCCCCCCAACCCTTGATATGCAGTTTCCACCCGGGAATTCCCCCCGCACATTTGGCCGACTGTATGAAAAGAAAGGGCCTTTAAAAAACGATTTTTTGAGATCGGGCGGACAGGAGTACTCCCCTGGTAACATTGATGTCAGCCGGGATAAGCGTAACACCTCTTTTGTTTGAGGCCATTGGGAGGCCCTTATTTGTCATCGCCAGGACTAGGGGATAATAACGTCATTCCGCTTCATGTCTGGAACAGATCTGAAAAATCTGTGGGGGCAGGGGGACTGGAGCGTGGGGGACTACACTTGGGGCCATGAGCCCGGGGGGGCTGAAATGGAGGGGGAGGGGGAGGGCATTTAGCAAAGCATTTTTTGGGAAATGAGTGGATTTTCTACAGGGGGACAAAGAGGAAGAGCAGGGACAGGGAGGGAGATGGGGATGAGGAAGCGAGGCAGATGACCCCCAAAAACCCCCCTGCAGTATCGTGGGGATGGAGGAGGGAGCCCCCTTGGAGCCTTGTGCAGATGGCCCGCACTTCTGATTTGCGGGGGAAATGACAGCCCAAAAGTCACACCCGGCGAGGGATGACTTTTTGGCTCTCCCCCCTATTTGGCCCCCTTCCGGTCCAAAATGGGGGCCTTTTTCCCAGCTATTGAGAGGGAGGACAAACTCAAATACTATAGGGAATCCTCCCTAGTCGTTGGCCGTGCCTATGTGCGGGTGTCCCCCCTTGACAGGGTTGAAGGGGGGTTCTTCAGCCTCACTATTACTTTCCTGGGTGGGGAAGGGGGGGGGGGGGGGTAGGGCAGTACCAGCTCCTCAGCAGCAACCAAGTCTGGGGTCACGATGAGCAGTTCCCTTTACCCCCCCATTGAGGGGGCATTGCCAGCACGCAGCGCAGGACCCGGGCAGTCCCGAACCAACAGGTGGGGGCCCTTTTGGACACACTCTTCCACCCCCGTTATAAAGATCCGCTGACTATTGGCAGCCAAACGGTTTTGGCCTCAACTTGCCCAGTTTTCAGTGGGAAGTGTCTGCCCCGGGTAGTAGTTGGCTCAGAGCGGGGGTTCAGTGCGGCGGGGGCCCTTTTCCCCAAGAGAAAACCCCCCCCCCCTTGTCCACGGGAAATGGGAAGACTGACCTTTTTTCAAGATGAATCAGGCGGGATGGCCAGGTTTCCAAAACCACCAATTTTCCTTAGGGGTAGAAAATCAGCCTGACGCCTCACCCAAACTGTGAGAAAGAATCTGGGTTCAAACACCCGCCCACAATATTCTGATGCCGCCACCCGCCGATGCCACACATCTGGACAGTTTCTCCATTGCCCCCAACCATCTTTACCAGGGACGGTATTTTCCACCCACCTCCCACTGTATTTTTGCCACTCTTTTACCTCATACTGTGTGCTGGTGCCGTGACATCCCCACTGGTCATTTTTGCCACTCTCTGACCTCATGCTGTTGCTTCTGCCGCCGACCTCCACTCTCTGTCATTGGCCATCTGTGGGGCCCACCCCTTTTTGCCCCTCCAGAATGTCATTGTGCCCCTGTCTGAGCTCATGTGTGCTGCCGTGACCTCACACGTGTCATTTTGCCCTGTCGACCCCATCTCGCTGTGGCTGTGCGTGACCTACACACTCGTATTGTGCCCCGTTGAGCTCCTGCTGCTGTGGCTGCTGCCGTGCCCAAATTGTTATTGTGAACCTGTGGCCTACCCTGTTTTTGCACCCCTAGAATGTCATTGTGCCATGTCTGACCCCATCTGCTGCTGCTCGTTGATGCCGTCAACTCCACACCCGTGTCATGTGGACTCTTTGGCCTACTCCGTTTTTGTCACCCCAGAATGCTTTTGCCACGTCTATTTCATGGTGTGGTGCCGCCGTCACCTCTGTCCTGATTTGCCCCCTGAGCCCCCAGCTTGTTTTTTTCCAGCTGTCGCTGCCCCTGACTTTATCGGCTACATTCCCGCTTGAGTTTTTTTGGCAGTTTTTTCCCTCTTTAATGCCCATTAAAAAAAAAATTTCAGTGGCCCCTAAAAACTAAGTGAAACATCAAGGGATATAGGGTTATGGGGCTCTTAGTTTTCAGTTTTGACAAAGATTGTATTTAAACTCACCCCCAAAAGCGTAAGGGGATCCCAAACAGGGGAGTCCCCAAACCATAACATGTACCTCCTAGGATGTTAATACAACATCTCAGGAGTGACAGGAACTTTCAATTTTAACATCCTGCACTGGTTTAAAAAAGGCGGCAGAGTTCAGCAAACCCCTAAAGCCATTTTTCCAAATAGACTACAAAAGTTATTTAGGTGTGCACATCTAAAAAATATTTTTTAAAAACGAAAACATAGGTGACACTGAAAAAGGGAAAAGCATACCCTATTACAAAAATCAGTGGCACACTAAAACTAAGTGAAACTCAAGGTATATAGGAATTTGGGAAATGTTTACGCTAAGGAAAATTTGAAAAACCCGGGTTTAGTTTCAGTTTTTTTATCAAAGATTGGATTAAGCTACCCCCATGTGCCACTGATTTTTGTATTGATGTAGCATTGCCTTTTCAGTGTGCACCTATGTTTACGTTTTTCAAAATATATTTTAGATGTGCACAGCCTAATTAACTTTTGCCCTCTTAAGTGCCCAGGGAATTGTATAGTGAAGCGATTCTAAGAGCGGCGGCACTCATCTGCGTGTCATACTAAAACAAACCATTGTATGAATACCAAACCAAGCTCCCTCTGCATATTTAAGCATGGCACAACGTTCTACAGCACCCTGCAGGCTCTGTGCAGCCTGGAAATAGCCGTTTTTTAACGCGATTCGTGTCGAAGTAATTCGGGACGAAGTAATTTTTGTCGGAAAATTTGGCAAAGTGACTGAACTGAATTTTTGAGAAAATCGCCCATCTCTAGTTATAACCAGTAGCTAGTTACCATGTCATTCAGAAGGGACTGGAAGTGACATTGGATGGGACAGAAGTTAGGCTGCAATGAGACTGTTGAGTCCAGATTGATAAGCCACTAAAACTTTTGAAATAATCTTAACTTACGGTTAGGGCTATGACTATAGTTTGGGTTACAGAAAAAAATAGATTCAGAACATTCTATGTTGAACCTAATAGGGCCCCATTTGACAAGCACTGGTCCACACGCCCGTCTGACCTGGGCGACGATTAAACTTTATTTCAGATGTTTTCTAAATGAATGAAAGAATAATGTTTTAATTTAAAACTTGGGGCCACATGTATGAATATGGTTTAGGTCTAAATCTCACTTTGTTGCCAATAGGTTACTATGGGCAAAAAAGTGAGTTTTAGACCTAAACCAGTTTCATACATGTGACTCTTGGTACTGAATTTTCACCAAATTTTCTTTCCAACATCTTTATTTTTTCCTGATAATAATACTAATCTTTATTTCTATAGCTCAACATTTTCTGCAGCATTTTATAATATAGAGCAGGGGTGTAAAATTCAAACAGTCAGTGGGCCAAAAGTAAAAATCTGGACAAAGTCCAACCTGAATATTTTATAAAAACAAAAGCTACAATTGAGGAAGTATTTCTTTCTCAAGAGATATAAAGATGAACCTTTTCACATGGAAACAAACTTAATGGGGTTATCCGGAGAAAAATAAACTGATGACTTATCGTAGACAGGCAATCAATCTGGGATCGGTTGGGCGCTGAGTGTCAGCGCTGCTTCTGGTAATAGTATACAAGGGAAGTGAAACCGAAGTGTATCACATCTCCTAGGTTGTGGCTGGCTCAGGATACTGCAGCGCAGCATTCATTCACAGTGAATGATACCGCTCTACAGCATTGCTTCACTGCAGCATTCTGTGCAGTGTGTGCCGCTTTGGTACAGCTGATCCATGCGGTTGCTGAGTTTCAGGAGCCAACTGATCAACTATTTATGGCCTATCTGCCTTTCGTTTGGCCATTTTAGCACTTACCTATGTATGACAGTGTAATACATTATAAATAACAGTCACCATATAATACAATTGTACATGGAATAAATTTACCATACTAATCATCATTACTAGGAAAAAAAATTTAAAAAAAAAACTCCTACAATACCAAGACCCAATAATAATACTACTTAAGGATCAAATAATACTGCCAGACCATGACCACATGCGACCACCACATGTGAATATCAGTTGTACACAGGCGCTTTATAGACATATATTACCATGTTTCCCCGATAGTAAGACACCCCCGATAGTAAGACGTAGCGGGGAGTTTAGGGAGGTCGTACCCTGAAAGTAAGACGTAGTAAACTGTACGTTGTCTGCGCTCGGGCACTGCGATGGCCCGGGCGCCAACAGGGACACTTCAGCTATATGCGGCTCCTCAGGGAGCGAATATAGCTGAATGCCGAGTACAGCGCACAGTGTCCGGGCGCTGCGCTGGCCCGGGCACTGTCTGCGATTCCTTCACCTATATGCGACTCCTCCGGAGCGCATATAAGTGAAGGGATACCACTGTGGGGCACAGCGAGTGCTCCGTGCTCGCAGTGGCCTCCGGACGACCGCAGACTCGCGGCTGTCGGAGCTCCCGGCACAGCAGCGTGTGTCATCACGCTGCTTGCGCGGCTGATGATGTCACCAGCCTGTGCCGGCAAGAAGATAGAGCAGAGCGGAGAGCGCGGGAGACGGAGCCGCGGGGATCCAGGTAAGTGATTGTTTGTTTGTTTTTTTTATTTTGATATTATTGCCTACAGCTGGCCCTATACCTGCCTACAGCTGCCTATACCTGCCTACAGCCGGCCCTATACCTGCCTACAGATGCCTATACATGCCTACAGCCGGCCCTATACCTGCCCTACAGCTGCCTCTACCTGTCTAACGCCGGCCCTATACCTGCCCTACAGCTGCCGAAACCTGCCCTATACCTGCCTACAGCCGGCCCTATACCCTGCCTACAGCCTGCCCTATACCTGCCTATGGGGCCATATACCTGCCTATAATCTGCTTATGGGGGACATATACCTGCCTATTACCTGCATATGGGGCCATATACCTGCCAATATAAGACATACCCTGAAAGTAAGACAAAGTGGGACTTTTGGGAGTAAAAAGAATATAAGACGCTGTCTTACTTTCGGGGAAACACGGTACCACCATACAGACACCATATAGTGGTAGATAACCAGTCTCTGCAGACATATACCACCACCATACAATGACCAGATAGTGGTAGATACTAGTTGTATGTAGACAACTATGATGACTTCTCCTGGCCACAACTCACCTCTGTCAAATTTACCATACAAACATTTTAGAATCCTTACTTTTCCAGCATCTATATACTTACCTACCTACTAGGGGGTTTTATACAGGGAAGAATGGTGATGCCCCATCCCCATGGCAACCCGCTTTCTTATGATATGAAAGCCAAGTGCTTGTTGTGGGGGATGAGGAATCAACGATCATTCCTTTATAATCCCTCATTAGGTAGGTATATAGACCCCCTCCCAGTAGGTAGTTATATAGGTCTTCTAAGTAGGTAGGTATATAAGTACCATTTGTAGAGGGGTATATAGTTACCCTTGGTAGGTAGATAAATAGGGAACGCCAGTATATATATATATATATATTATATATATATATATATATATATATATATATATATATATATATATATATTGGTAGGAATATGTAATAGGTTCCCCAGTATGATAGATATAGAATAGGTTCCCCAGTATGGTGGATATGGAATAGTTCCCCAGTATGCTAGATATATAATAGGTCCCCCATTATGGTAGATATAGAATAGGTCCCCCAGTATGCTAGATATATAATAGGTCCCCCATTATGGTAGATATATAATAGGTCCCTCAGTATGATAGCTCTAAAGGGCAAATTAAAAATAAAAAACTCACTTCTTTCCTGTTCCCCTACTGAAGTTCTTGCTGCTCCCAGTCTTCCCGCACAGGCAGTGTGATGACATCCTCACGCCGCCTGTGCTGGATACTCCAGAGGGCTGAAAGCCTGCTTGTGATCCACCGGAGTATTCCACGGGGCAAGGAACTCTTGCTCTCTGTTCCTCGGCAGTGTTCAAGTGTATGTGCGTCCATAGGACAATCAAGCCATTTGCTATAAATATGCGGTAGTTCACATACAAAGTGAATGAACCTTCCATCCAAATAGTACATCTATATAAAGACAAGGTCCTGTGAGTGACCAAATGCAGGGAGTTCAAATGTGTGTGAGAGTAAAAGTGGGGGTCTTAGCAATTAGAGATCTTGGTTGGCATGCCTGAGAAGATATGTGTTATGAGTGTTATGAGTTTGCCTTATCATATGGGGAACAAGAAAAAACAGAGGAGGCAATCTTATGGTGAAGTACGTATGCAATAGAAATTTATAAAATCAGTGTGAACTAGGTGCTCACCTTTTATAGTTGTGCGAATGTAGAGGCACAACACTCCTATGCGTTTAAATGAACTCAGTCCGAGTCGTTCAGCAGCAGCCGTGGATCCTTCTCCAAAGCCGCTCTCGTGGCAGTGGGCACAGTATATCGAGCAGATCAAGAAAAAATGGGCCCGGCGCTTACTTAAAAAGTTCCTCAGTGAGGTTGCATGTAGGTGCTATAAAAAGGTTTTATTGCTAAAACAAACTAATAAAAGAATGTAAACCTTATACACCGTATGGATTACTCAACGCATTTCTCGCCTCAGACAGGCGCTACATCAGGAGTCAAGCCCCACGGCACCGGTTTGCAGACGGTTTTTCAGACGGTTTGAGGTTTTGCAAACCGTCTGAAAAAACGGCCACAAACTTTTACACGGGCACTATGAAAAACCCGTGCAGCAGTCCCCACTGCATGGGTTTTTCACCTGGCGGTTTTTCAAACCGCCGACAGCCAGAAAATCATTGTGCCTGTTCCTTTTTCCGTCCGATTTTCGGACGGAATATGAGCAAGTGAATGTGAAGGGGTAGGGCTTTTCGCCGCTCATCGCGAAGAAAAGCCGTCCCTCGGCGGCCGTGTGCATGGCACAAAAACTGGACAAATACCGGTCGGATAAACCAACCGATATTTGTACTGTGCCGTGGGAACGCGCCCTTGTACTACTAAGTTTTATATATTCACAGAAAATCCCAATTATGAGAGAAAAAACATTATAAAAATATGATGTTTTTGAACCTGTAGTTCTCATGCTGCTCTCTAGTATTGTGAGTTCTTGAGGGTCACAGGAGTTAGTATGCCAGGGGCTCAAGATACATAGGGCGACATGTATGAATTCGATTGTGTACTTTTTTTTTACTTGGCGCCGACACCAGAGTTCTAAATAGATATAGAAGAGTGTAGAATACGACAGATTTTTGGCGCATTACATAGAGCTTAGTGCGCCAAGTTTGGCGCATTACACTCTATGCCCATACAAAGTTTGGCGCATTAAGCTCTATGTAATGTGCCAAAAATCTGTCGTATTCTACACTCTCCTATATCTATTTAAAACTCTGGTGTCGGCGGCAAGTGAAAAAAAAGTACGCATTCGAATTCATACATGTCACCCATAGTCTGTGTTGCAATGCTGTGGGGAACTCAACTAATAATTTGGGTTGCTACCAATGCAATATCATTGTTATATGTTTTGTGTGATTTCAGTAAAAACAGAAAAAAGGTTTCATAACACAACAGGACTATATATCTTTCAAGGCTGCTCCCTCACATGGTGATTAATGGTTGTATACACACAGACAAAACTGTCATGGAGAAAAGTGTGAGTGGCTTTCTAAAGTGTAAATACCAAGTTTACCAATTCGATTTCCCATAGAGGGCAGTGCTTCATGACAAGTTATCTGATCAATCTGTCTTTCAGTGTTCGGTCCCTCCAACTTTGACACACAGAGCAAGATGTGAAGATTAAAATGTCATAAAATGACCGAATTGTCACCTTCAACCGTAATTTGTATCACCAGCTCTGATTTATGACATTTTTCTAAATTCCTGGAAGTTATTTTTGCAGCGTTATTTGCACAGGCGGCTGCTTAGGAGAGAACTGATATGTACTTTTGAAATACACTGTAACTTACTCTCCACACAAATAGCATATGGCCATCACTTGTAGTTTCCCAGGTTCTTTCCACTACAGTACGTTTTTACCTCCAAAAATAATATCAATTTACTGGAATCTCTCACAATTTGCTTTTGTTGTGTGATTAAATCCGTCTATTAAAATAATCGAATTCAACTGCTTTGTCTCTGTGTTGACTGGATGCCATCTGTACTGAAAACTCGCTATCATTTTGTCTGTAACTATGTGTTGTAATAGCAAAGACCCATCTGTTGGGAAGGAGGTATTAGGCAGGGGTGACAGATATGTAAATAGGAATTGCAGACCTGCCAAACTATGTTAACCCTTACATAAAGAATCCGAGCTATGCTATGCCAGCAGACATGACATTGTACAAGAGGTTTCTAGAGAAGAAAAGTGAATGAAGTATTCACAAAGAACTGTGTAAATGGATCAAGTACGGTTTTTATGCACTTCTTTAATCTGAATCTAATACTTCAAGGAGTGTACAGCACATATGGTTTTCTGGTCAAAGCAGTATGGGATAAATTTAGTGATAATGTGGGTGACAGTGACCTATTTGCTCATGTGATTATGCTAGTGAGTACAGGCAGTGTCCGACTGTGGTGCCTAGGGCCCACAGGTGGAGATGACTCTAGGGGCCCACCAACGGAGTTTTTATAGGCCGACTAGTGGAATTTATTTTAGGGGCCCACTCCACAGCTACTGTAAATGACTGTACATGCCTCCTATACTCTGCCTCTTGCTTTTGACTCTCTTTCTCTGCTTATCTGCCTCTACTGAGAATGTAAATGGAGTTAAAAAACAACGTTAGGCCTACCGTGCTCAGGGGCCCATCGGAGGGTTACCCTATTCCCCTGTGGGCCAGTCCAAGCCTGAGTACAGGGCTTTATATGATATGGATCGAATCATAAAATGTGGAAAAATAACCTAATTTTCCTAATTTGATCATTGGAGTGGTGTCACATTGAAATAAGCACTGTTTTGTGTGAACCTGAATTAAATTTTGTCAAAAATCACCCAAAAATCAACCCAAGCTCTAAAATAGTTTTAGGATTAGGGTTTTTAAGGGTTTTACGGGTTTTCGTTCTGGAACCCACCACAATCTAGGTCTCCTGTCACTTCAGGTGTGTTGTCTGATATCACAGTTTCCCTGGGCAACCTCTGTGTTTTAGAACTTTTAGAGGCGTTGGACATGATGGATGATGTCTGACATCATGTCCAACATCACTTCAACTTTCCATGACATAGAGGTAACCAGTAGAGATTTTGGACGGTTGCACCAGAAGTGACGTTGCAACAGGAGTAACACAAGGCCGAGTAATATTGTGAGCTAAATTAACCCCTAAAATATCCTGAAGACTTAGGATTAGGGTTATGGTTAGTATTAGGGAAAGCGTAAAAGGAAGGGATGAATTTTTTCACAGGCTTAGTTGAACCAGTGTCAAACCAAATAGTGTCCTATTCAAACAACACTAGTTTTGATCTCGTGAAAGGTTTCTTGTGATTGTAAAAGTCAGGACACAGTTGTGTATGACAGGTGTCGAGCCATAAGAAAGTTGGAATTATCATGCATTTTGGCCAATCAAATTATCAAAATGATGAGATCAGAGAGGATCCTGATCTTATGGCAGTCAATGACCTGTCCACACATGTGACTTTATGAGCAACAATAGAACTGCACATGAAAGTGGCAGTGTCATTGGGAGCGAAATGAAAACAAGTGAAGATCTCCGACGGATAATGAAAAGAACAAGGTCCCATAGGAGCACAAAAGCTTTAAAGGAATTGTTTGGAAGTATATTATACTCTCCCACAGGCATGCTGACTAGACCTGTTACCTTTGCCAGCTGTGCTCAAGTAGGCTGCAAGCATAGTGTTATGTGGCATATTCTATATTATAGAATGTGTGGGGCACGGATGCATTACATGTTCATTAAGATTACCCAGGCACCAGTAGAAGAGAAGAGGTCAATGGTGTACCTGCATGCAGGAGGAAACCTGGCCATAATTTATGTCATCCATGGTGAAGCAATATTACAGTGACAGAATGATGCAGTCACTTGACTATGTTACTTAGACCCCATTCACTTTACATTTATGGCCTTCATTTGTGGTATCCTTCATGCTACCTTGAACAATGTATCTGGACGAATACCGCAGCAGGACCATTCGAATCTATAGTTCAAACATTTTCTCAGTTTTACTTCTTACCGAACAGATACTCAAAAGCCCTTTAGATTCCTGTAGATTTATATGACCACATCAAAACCCTACTGTAGCATTCATCAATTTAAGTTAACCCGATGGGTACCATGATTGGTAGTCATAAGTGTGATGTCAGTATTTTTACACATGCCTGTTAATTTCCTGTCAGAGCAGTTAAGAAGTCAAATTTTTAGTTTCAGCCCAAGGGGGAAGTTTTTTACTATTTGTTTACAGTCCTGCATAACTCATTTAATAAGACAAATCTACTGAAACTTAAAAATGTAAAAAAAAAGTATGTAGTAATACATATATGTGAGGAATACATGTGACATGACCATCATCATGACACAAAAGATCTCTAAAGGAAAAGTAAAAAAGCCAAAGGAGAAGCATCCCAAAAAGCTGGAATAAAACTATTTTAGATTTGTCAGTAGACTGTTCAGTAGGCTACTCAATCAGGAGAGCCCCAGACTGAATATAAGCTGAAGAACCAGGATGTCAAGTAACAGAAATGACATGAGGAGCCAATAATAACCAAAATCAACTGCCAAAATAAACTTTGTATGTAATGCATAACTTTTTAAATACTTTGCTTCCATGACTAGCACAAGGAAAAGACAACAATAAGGTTTTCCTATATGCCCCAAAAAGTATTTATAGGGCATTTGCTATGGCTTTTATGTGTAGACGTGCAAAGGTTATTTTAAAGATTGTTTTTTGCTTTTTGTAGGAGTACTATTTGTATATAGTGGAACATTCTGCATTCTTACTGTTTCTCTAAGGAGAATAATTATTCCCAAAGAGAATTTTTCAAGTAATATTATCCATGGTAGACCATCTAGTTGTCTTAGCGATCAATGAGCGGTCAATGCTGATCCAAATGATTATAAAGACTGTACATGCAATTTTAATTTTAAGGCTACCATTAGGATGAGACTGGTATGAAGATATTTATTCATACAACATAGCTATGTATATATATATCTCGTGGATCTCGTGCGGTGCGGAGTGCATATCCTTGACGAGAAAAGGCTGGTGCGGATTAACCCTCGCATGGACATTCATACTGCCATCACAATACTCATGTGGTGAGTTATACTCTTTCTTTTGTCTCTTTTGACTGAGGTATATATATATAAAATATTTTATATAATATATATCTTATATACACATATATATATATGTATATGTATATACATATATATATTATATATATTATATATATATTATATAAGATATTTTTGTATAATTTAT